>CAKNXH010054612.1:10983-24330 GCA_932178445.1 Andricus quercusramuli
AATGTTTTGTTGAAAATTCAACTTTTGTGGTTGAATTAAACTGTTTTTTATTCAAAATTCAAATGTTTTTTGTTTAAAGTATCAACTATTACATTTTTTGTCCAGAATTTTCTTTTATGGCTTAATTTAATTATTTTTGATCTAAAATCTAAATATTCTTTGGTCGAAATATCCATTATGAAACTCTTCGTTGAAAATTAATCTTTTTCATTTGAAAATTCAAATACTTGGTTGAAAGTTGAACAAACATGTTGAAAATTCATTTTTGTTGTTGAAGATTCATAATTTTAGTTGAAAATCCATCTTTTTAGTTCAAATTTCAAATACTTTCTTCAAATGTTGTATTTATGGGTTGAAATTAAACTATTCTGGTAGAAAATTAATATTTCCGGTTTAAAATAATTCGAAAATTTTATTTAAACTTTTTTTTTCTTGAAAAGTAATTTTTCAATGTTTAGTTAAAAATTCAACTACATTATTAAAAATTCTTTTTTTAAATTTAAGATTAATAATTTTATTTGAAAATTCATCTCTTTGGTTGAAAATTTTGAATATTTTGTTGCAAATTTAAATATTCGGTTGAAAATTAATCTTTTTTGTAGAGCATTAAAATTCTTGGAAGAAAATTAATCTTTTTGGTTGAAAATTTAACTATTTGGTTAATAATTGATTTTTAATTTGAGATTCTACTCTTTGCTTGGAAGTTTAACTATTTTGTTAAAAAATGCTTATTTTTTGGTTGAAATCGCATTTTTTCAAGTGAAGATTTGATTATTTAATTTTTGTTGAAAATGTATCTTTATTAGTTCAAAATTAAACTATTAGGTTGAAAATTCATCTATTTTGTTCAAAATTAGCTTTTTGGTAGAAATTCATCTTTTTGTTTAATGCAACTGCTTTGTTTTAAATTTATCTGTTTTCGTTAAGGATTCAACTAACATATTTTGTTGAAAATTCAACTTTTTTGGTTGAATTAAACTGTTTTTCATTTAAAACTAAAATCCTTTTTGTTTAAAGTATCAACTATTACCTTTGTTGTTAAGAACTCATCTTTTTTGGCTGAAAATTCAACTATTTCGCTGAAAATTGAACTGCTTTGATAAAAATTTATTTTCTTGGTTGAAGATTCATAATTTGAAAGGTCAATTTTGATCAATTATCAAAAAAATTGTCCTTGATTTTCTTCTATGTTATTTTTGATGTTAGATACTGTGAAACCATGCACTTGCATTTAAAAAAAAGATGAGATTTCTTCTAAGAGGATTAATTTTCTACCAAAAAGATGGATTTTTAACAAAATACAAGAATTTTTAACCTAATAGTTTCATTTTTAACTAATAAAGATAAATTTTCAACCAAAAATAGAATAGTCAATTATTCAGATAAAAAAATTAAATTTCAACTAAAAAATAAGAAAAAAAATAAATTACTAACCAAATAGTTAAATTTTCAACCAAAAAGATGAATTTTCTTCCAAGAATTTTAATGTTCTGAAAAAAAATGTCAACAAAATACACGTATTTTCAACAAAGAGATGAATTTTCAACTAAAATGATCAATCTTCAATTGAAAAAAAAATTAATTTTTACTAAAATTTTATACTAGAATTTTCTACCAAAATAGTTCAATTTTCAACCCACAAATACTATATTTTAAGAAAATAGTTGAAATTTCAAATAAAAAAATTAATTTTCAACTGAAATTATGAATCTTCAACAACAGCTTAAATTAAAAATATTTTAATTTTTCAACGAAAACAGTTGAATTAAATCAAAAATATGAATTCTCAACAAAAAATGTAAAATTTGATACTTTGAACAAAAAGTGTCTCGATATTAAATAAAAAACTGTTTAATTTAACCCAAAAAGTTGAATTTTTAACTGAATAGTTGAGCCTTCAATGAAAACAGATTAATTTGAAACCAAGCAGTTGCATTTTTAACTAAAAAAGGTGAAATTTATTCGAAGAAGGTTGTTTTTCTACCAAAAAGACGAAGTTTTGAACAAAATACATGAGTTTTCAACCAAATAGTTGAATTTTCAACAAAAAATGTGAAAGTTGATACTTTAAACAAAAAGTATTTTAATTTTAAATAAAAAAACTGTTTAATTCAACCAAAAAAGTTTAATTTTTAACTAAATAGTTGAGTCCTCAATGAAAACAGATTAATTTGAAACCAAGCAGTTGCATTTTTAACTAAAAAAGATTAAATATCTTCTAAGAAGATTAATTTTCAACCAAAAATGGAATGGTTAAATCTTCAGTTAAAAAATTTAATTTAAACTAAAAAAATAAGAATTTCTAACAAAATAGTTAAACTTCCAACGAAAGAGTTGAATCTCCAATAAAAAAATAAATTATTAACCACATACTTGAATTTTAAACCAAAAAGAAAAATTTTCCTCAAAGAATTTTTATTAAAAAAAAAAAAGGAAATTTCAACCAAATATTTAAATTCTCAAGAAAATATTAAATTTTCGACCAAAGATAAAAATTTTCCATTAAAATTATAAATCTTCTATTTGAAAAATCAATTTTCAATAATGTAGTTGAATTTTTAACTAAAAAATCACTTTTCAGGAAAAAAACTAATTTTCTATTTATTTTAACCCGAAAATATCAATTTTCTACCAAAATAGTTTAATTTCTGCCAAGAAGATTAATTTTATAACAAACAAACGAATTTTGAACAAAATATATAAATTGTCAACCAAATAGTTCAATTTTTAACTAATAAAGATAAATTTTCAACAAAAAATAGAATAGTTAAATCTTCAGTTAAAATAATTAAATTTCAAATAAAAAAAAAAGAATTTTCAACAAAAATAGTTAAATTTCCAACCGAAGAGGTGAATCTCCAACAAAAAAATCCATTGTTAACCAAATAGTTAAGTTTTCAACCAAAAAGATGAACTTTCCTCCAAGAATTTTAATTTTCTACAAAAAAGATAAATTTTCAACTAAATACATGAATTTTCAACCAAAGAGATAAATTTTCAACTAAAAGTATCAATCTTTAATTTAAAAAGTGAATTTTAAATAATGTAGTTGAATTTTCAACTTAAAAATTAATTAAAAAGAGAAATTCGACCAAATTTTCTATTCATTTTAAGCCGAAAGTACGAGTTTTCTACCAAAATAGTTTAATTTTCAACCCATAAATACCGTATTTTAAGAAAATAATTGAATCTTCAACAACAACAAAAATGAATTTTTAACATAGTAATTCAACTTTCAACCACGTAGTTGAATTTCGAATAAAAAATTGAATTTTAAATGAAAAACTTTAATTTAGCCAAAAAAGTTGAATTTTTAACTAAATAGTTGTGTCCTCAAGAAAAACAGATTAATTTGAAACCAAGCAGTGGCACTTTTAACTAAAAAAGATGAAGTATCTTCTAAGAAGATCAATTTTCTACAAAAAGACGAAGTTTTAACAAAATATATGAGTGTTAAACCAAAAAGTTAAATTTTCAACCTAAAAGGATAAAGTTTCAACCAAAAATGGAATACTTAAATCTTCAGTTAAAAAAATTTAATTTGTACCGAAAAATAAACATTTTTAAAATAATAGTTAAACTTCCAACCAAAGAGTTGAATCTCCAATAAAAAATCAATTATCAACCAAATACTTGAATTTTAAACCAAAAAATGAATTTTCCAATTCAACTATTACATTTGTTGTTAAGAACTCATCTTTTTTGACTGAAAATTCAACTATTTCGCTGAAAATTGAACTGCTTTGATAAAAATTTATTTCCTTGGTTGAAGATTCATAATTTGAAAGGTCAATTATCAAAAAAATTGTCTTTAATTTTCTTCTACGTTATTTTTAATGTTAGATACTGTGAAATACAATACTTTTTTGTAATAATAATAATTTTATATTTTAATTTAAAAGTCGTGTGAGAAAAAAATAATTCTAGTAAGTTTTTTCAAGTGTTTTTTTTATGCATTTACTAATTGGAAGTTATTAACAATTTTTTCAGATCTCGCCTATCGATAATTCCTCAGAATCCGTTTTTATTTACTGGAACGATTCGGGAAAATGTTGATCCACTGAATCAATATCCGGATTCACAAGTGTACAAAGCATTGGAAAAATGCAAGGTTCACTCTTTAGTGAGTCGTTTGGGAGGTTTAGGTGCTACTTTGGAAGAAGGAGGTAGTAATCTCAGCGCTGGACAGAGGCAACTTTTTTGTTTAGTTAGAGCAGTGCTGCACAATGCCAGGGTATGTTTTTATTATTTATTAACTTTTTTTATAGGGTATGCATTTTTTTAAAAATATTTTAGGGTATTTTTAAAACTTCTAAGGCATTTTCATGAGCTTTTAATTTGAAATATTTTGAGAATTTCAAAAGAAATTTGAATTTCAGGAAATATCGCCAGATTTCATAGAATTTCACAGGATTTAATATAACACAGGGTGCACAGTCTTCCCCTTTTTTCCCTAGTTTCCCCTTTTTTCTTGAAATATTGAATTAAATATTGAATAATAATTAAATCAATTATAGCATTGAAATCAATTATTTATGAATAAATAAGGTACACGTTTCAAGTGCAGACTATTAAAAATGAATACTCTTTAAAAAAATTTGAAGATGAAACATTTTAATCAAATTAAAAATGTGATAACTGGAGACAGAAGTTATTATCCAATAAAAAATTGGAACAGTTACAAAATATACAGTACTTTTCGAACAAGTATTAGAAGATTAACACATTTTAGTTTAAATGTACAAAGTTAAATACTCAATTAAAAAATGGAATATTCCAAATTCATCAACTGCAACTTTGAATCTTCTAATTTGAGCAATTTCTAATTTTTTTAAATCATTACTAGAAAATTTAATTATTGTTGAAACTTTTTTTTTTCATTGAAAAATAATTTTTTAAACTCACAATTGAACTATTCCGTTTGTGTTTGAAATTTTATTTTATTTTTTTAAATTGAAAATTCAACTATTTTGTTGCAAGTTCGAATTTCGTTCGAAATTTATATTTTGTGGCGGAAAGTTGGTTAAAAATTTAACTATTTGGTTGAAAATATATTTATTTTTTTTTGAAAAACTGTCTTTTGGGTTGAAAATCAAACTACTTTGTTAAAAATTCATTTTTTCAAACTAAAAATTGCAATTTTTGATTGAAAATTATCTTTTGTATTGAAAGCTTATATTTTTTAGTATAAAATTTAAATATATTGTAGAAAGTTATTTTTTTTTCTCAAAAATTCAATAATTTGGTAGAAAATTGGTTTTTTCATTTGAGAATGAGTTTTTTCAAATGAAAATGTAGGAACTCCATTTTTGGTTCAAAATTGATCTTTTTTATTTTGAAAATTCAAATATTTGGTTAAAAATGTATGTAATTTGAAAAAAATTCGTCATTTCTTCATTTTTCAGTTAAAAATTCATCATTTCATTTAAAGTGTTTTTGTTTGTTAAAAGCTAGGTTTTTAACTAAAAATTTTAATTTTTGGTTGAAAATTAACTTTTTAATTGAGAATTCATATTTTTGTGTTGAAAAATAATCGGCATTGTAGTAAATTCTTCTTTCAAGCTTCAACAATCAACAATTTGGGTGAAAATTCAGTTTTTTCAATTGAAAATTAATTTTTCGAAACGAAAATGAAACTGTTCCATTTTTGGTTAAAAACCTATCTTTTTTGCGATTTTGGAACGATATAAACACCGTAAAAAAATATTTCTCATGAATAAAAAATAATAACATGTTTCTTTGGTTCAAGCTGAAGAAATGTCAGGTTCAAATCAATCCAAAAAACATGTTTTAGTACATTTAAAAAAAATTTAATTACGGAAAATTTTTTTTCGAATTATTACAAATTTTAATTGTAAATTTCAAAAAGACAACTGAAGATATTTAGTAGAGGTTCTAAGATTCAAAGAGATTTGCAATTATTTTTTGGAATTCACCCCGAATTCTTATTAATTCACCTGAATTCTTTTAATTCTTTGGAATTATTTTGAATTTTTTTAATTTACTTGAATTCTTCTAAATTTAATCCATTTTAATTAATCCAATGGAGTTTTTTTACTTTTTTAAAATTTTTGTTTAATATATCTTGAAGATTAATTGACAAAATGATCAAAGGATTTGAAATTTTTCTTAAATGCATTGTCATTTTCAAGATCTGTAAAAAATGTCAAAATATCTTAAAGGGTTTAAAATATTTCAGGTTATTTAAAAAGCTTACGAAGAAATGTTTAATGAATTTCAGTAATTTAATGGGATTTCAAAGGATTTGAAATATTTGGGGATAAATATTGTAAAAGATTGTCAGGATTTTTCAAGACCTTTAAAAAGTTTCAAGGGTTTTCAAAAGATATCAAAGGATATGAAATATTTGAGGAAATTCAAAAAGATTCTCAGAACTTTTTTTATTTCTTTCATTAGCTTGAAGGAATTTCAAAGATTTAAAAATATTTTAGAGTATTTAAAAAGATTTTAAGGCATTTTCAAGGGATTTAAACAATTTCAAGGGATTTCTAAGGGTTTTAATAATTTCGAGGGATTAAAAAAAAATTTGCATGCGGTTTTAAAGAATTTCAGGTGATATGGAAGGATTTTACGGGACCAGGTCTTTGAAATCATTTTGAATCCTTCTAAATTCACTTAATTTTACTCAATATAGTGGATTTAAAAATTTTTTTGTTTAATTTCTCTTCAAGTCTTTTAAACTCACCTTATATTTTTAGGTATTTCATCAAATTCTCTTTAATTTTTCTAAACTCGTTTTAAGCTTACTCAATTCAATTAATTTTTTCGTATTTTTTAATGGAGTTTTTTCAATTAAACTTTTATTTCCAATTCATTTGAACTCTTTTTAATTCAACTTGAATTCTTTTGTAGTCATTAGTCACTTCCTTGGTTAGAAATCAGTAGAGTTTCAAAGATTTAAACAGATTTCAAATTAATTTTTCGAATTCACCCTGAATTCTTATTAATTTACCCTGCATTCGTTTTAATTCTTTTGAATTCTCTTGGATTCTTTCAATTCACTTGCATTTTTTGAATTCACTTGCATTTTTTTAATTTACTTGACTTTTTCTAATTCACTTGCATTTTTTTAATTAACTTGAATTTTTTATTTGCTTGAGTTGTTTTAAATTTACGCAGTTCTACTTAATTTAATGTACTTTTTTGAATTTTTAAAAGTTTTTATTTAATTGATCCTGAAGCCTTTTAACCTCACCTTCAATTCTTAGGCATTTCATCAAATTCTTTTGAATTCGCTGGAATGTTTCTGAGCTCATTTCAAAGTTACTGAATTCAATGAAGATTTTTCATATTTTTTAATAATATCCTATTCATTTGATTTTTTTAAAATTCTCCTTAAATTGTTATGAATTTCGTCGAATTCTTCTCGTTTAACTTAAATTCCTCTAAATTCATTCCAATTTTACGGAAATCAATAGAATTTATTCGACTTAAAACATTGTTCCAATACATTTGAATTCTTTTGAATTGAACTCGATTTTCCAAAAATTTGTTACGCTTTGAGCGCGAAAAAAGTTAACAAGTAATCTTTTTTGGATAAAAGTTCAATTGATTGAAAGTTGAACTACTTTGTTAAAAATTAATTTTTCTTTGTTGAAAATTCTTCTTTTTGGTTGAAAATTAACTTATTTCTTTTGTTGAAAATGTAATTGTTTTGTTGAAGATTATTATTAGTTTTTAGTTAAGAATTAAATTTTTTAACTGAAAATGTAACTTTTACATTTTTTGTTGAAAATTTATATTTTTAATTGAAAATTTATCTTTTTCAGTTGAAAATTCTACATATTTGGTGAAAAATTAATGTTTGTTGTTGGAGATTAATCTTTCTTGTTAGAAAATTAATCTGCTTGGTTGGAAATCCATCTTTTCTTGGATTAAAATGCAACTCTTTGGTTAAAAATAATTTTCTTTGGTTGAGGATTCAACTGTTTTGTTGAATATTCGACTTTTTGGCTTGAAAATTCATTACTTTGGTTGATAATTAACATTTTTTTGAAAATTAATATTTTTTGTTGAAAATTCAATTATTTGGTGAAAAATTCAATTATTTGATTGAAGATTCTTTTTTTTTGTTTAGAATGAATTTTTTAAACTGATAATTAACATTTTTCGTTGGAAATTGATATTTTTAATTGAAAATTTCTGTTTTATAGTTGAAAATTCATATTATTTGATTGGAAATTCGGGTATTTTGTTGAAAATACATCCTTTTTATTAGAAAATTAATCTGCTTGGTTAAAAATCCATCCTTTTGAGTTAAAAATACAATTCTTTAGTTGAAAATTAATCTGATTCGGTTGAGAATTCCACTGTTCTATTGAAAATACGTATTTTTGGGTTAAATTCAACTGTGTTCTACTTGAAATTAAATTTTTTGTTCGCCTGAAATGAAATTTATCACTTGTTTCGTTGAGAATTCATTTTTTGTTGTTGAAAAATTAACTACTTGGTTTGAAGTTGAAATAGTTCTAAAAATTTTAATTTTGTTGTTGAAGATTCATCATTTCAGTTGAAAATTCATATTTTTGTTTGAAAATTCAACTATTTTGTTGAAAATTCAACTGTTTAGAACAAAAATTAAACTACTTTTTTTTAATTTAACTCTTTGATAGAAAATAAAGTTTTATGTTGAATAATCATATTATCCGGTTGAAAACTCAACTATTTTTGTAGATAATTCTTCTTTTTTTCTTCAAAATTCATATATTTTGTTCAAAATTCGTCTTTTTTGGTAGAAAATTAATATTCTTCGTGGAAAATTCATCTTTTTGGTTGAAAATTTAACTGTTTGTATAGAAATTCGTATTTTTTTCTGTTGAAAATTGAAGATTCACCTCTTTGGTTGATAATTAACTTTTTTTGAAAATTCAACTATTTGGTTAAAATTCAATTATTTCATTGAAGATTCTTATTTTTTAGAATTAATTTTTTCAACTGTAAATGTAAATTTTTTTATTTTCCGTTGTAAATTGATTTGTTTATATTGAAAATTGATCTTCTATAGTTGAATATTCAAATTATTTGACTGAAAATTCATTTATTTTGTTGAAAATTCATTCTTTTTATTATAAAATTAATCTGTTTGGTTTAAAATCCGTCCTTCTGAGTCAAAAATACAATTCCTCAGTTCAAAAATAATCTGCTTTGGTTGAGGATTCCAGTGTTCTGTTGAAAATTTGTATTTTTTGGTTAAATTCAACTGTGTCTTACTTCAAATTAAATTTTTTGTTTGCCTGAAATCAAATTTATCACTTGTTTCGTTGAGAATTCATATTTTTTTGTTGAAAAATTATCTACTTGGTTTAAATTCGAAATAGTTAAAAAAAAATTTATTTTGTTGCTGTTGAAGATTCATCATTTCAGATGAAAATTCATATTTTTGTGGCGAAAATTGAAATCCTTTCTAGAAAATTCGTCTGTTTGGCTTGAAAATTCAACAATTTGGTTGAAAATTATATTTTTTTGGTTGAAAATTCATATTTTGTTCAAAAATTCAACTATTTGTTTGAAAATTCAACTGTTTAGACAAAAATTAAAGTATTTTTTTTTTAAATTTAACTCTTGTATAGAAAATAAACTTTTATGTTGAATAATCATATTTTTCGGTTGAAAATTCAACTGTTTTTGTAGATAATTCTTCTTTTTTTCTTAAAAATTCATGTATTTTGTTGAAAGTTCGTCGTTTTTGGTAGAAAATTAATATTCTTGGTGGAAAATTCATCTTTTTGGTTGAAAATTTAACTATTTGTATAAATATTCATATTTTTTTGGTTGAAAATTCAACTACTAGGTAGAAAGTTGAACTACTTTGTTAAAAAATTAATTTTAATTGTTATCTGAAAATTTAACTATTGAGTAGAAAATTCATGTTCTTGGTTGAGAATTCAACTATTTGCTTAAAAGTTCGTCGTTTTTGTTCGAAATTTCTTTTTTTTTTTGTTGAAAATTAATTTTTGAAACTGAAAATTTGATTATTCCACTTTTGGTTTTAAAATATATTTTTTGACTGAAAATGTAACTATTGGGTTAAAATTCATCTCTCTTGATTGAAAATTGAAATATTTGATTCAGGTTCCAACAATTTTGTTAAAAATTAGTTTTTTTAAATTTAATGCAGCTGGTTGAAA
Organism: Andricus quercusramuli; assembly: GCA_932178445.1. Taxonomy (NCBI): domain Eukaryota; kingdom Metazoa; phylum Arthropoda; class Insecta; order Hymenoptera; family Cynipidae; genus Andricus; species Andricus quercusramuli. Next base: position 21,132 of record CAKNXH010054612.1, read on the forward strand.
ATTCGTCATTTTAGCTTGAAAACTCAACTGTTTTTGGTTGATTTTGAATATTTTTTATTTTTTATTTCGACCATTTGGTTGAAAATGCATCTTTGTAGGCTAAAAATTATACTATGTTGATAAATTCATATTTTTAAATCAAAAATTCAATTGTTTTGTTGAAAATCTATCCTTTTAGATTGTCAATTCATCTTTTATGGTAAAAAAATCATATTAATTGGTTGTAAATGAAATTCGTTTTGAAAATTTAACTGTCTTCGAAAAAATTAGTTTCTTCGTCTTAAAAATTTAATTATTTGTTTAAAATTTCATCTTTTTTGTTGTCAGTGCATATATTTGATTGAAAATTAATTTAGTTTTTGTTGAAAATTCATCTCTTTATATCATAAAAAATGTTAATCGTTTTTGAAATACATTTTCGAATTAATATCCGAAACTTCGAAATTTTAAAGGGAACGTGTTCAAAATTGAAAAACTTAATCTTGAAATAGTTACAGCTAAATTATTCTAGATTGATGCAGTTCTAATTTACCAAAAAGTGATTTATGTTTTAAAATTTTAACATTTTTTAGAAACAATTACAAATTTAAATATTCAAAATGTAAAATTGAAATTTTAAAGTGTTTAAAAAATTATAATTGAAAGTTGAACAGGGTGTCTACACTACCTGGAAAACCTGGAAAACCTGGAATTGTCAGGGAATTTTTATATACCTGGAAAAACCTGGAAATGTCAGGGAATTTTTTTTAAAGTCAGGGAAATTGTTAAGAGGTTGCCTACCTTTTTAAAAATTACAGTATTGAATTGAATGAAAATGATTCTTCATTTGTAAAAGTATAGCTCTCTATTACTATATTCATCTGTTTGGTTGAAAATTCGATCTTTTTGGTTGAATTCCATTATTTTTCATTGAAAATCGTAATCTTTTCTGTTTGAAATATCAGCTGCCACATTTTTCGTTCCAGGTTCATATTTTCCGAAAGAAGATTTAATTGCTTGAGAGTTACTCTTTTGTTGAAAATTTGTTTGTTTTTTTCTCGTTCAAAATTATTTTTGTTATTGAAAATGTTACCATTCAATATTCAGTTGAAAAATTATCTTTTTTACTATTTTTATTATTTTAAATTCTAGTATTATTTTATTATTTTTTTATTATTTGTTAGAAAATTTTCACTTTTTTAGTAGAAATTAATCTTATGGATTGAAAATTAATCTTGTTGTTTGTAATTTAATGTTAAACATTAAATTTTAAGTGAAAGTTCAACTATTGAATTGTTGATTGACAATTTATCTTTTGAATTGAAAATTCATGTATTTTATTGAAAATTTGTCTTATTTATTAAAAATAATCTTCTTGGTTGAAAATTCTTCTTTTTGGTTCAAAAATCAATTATTCTAGTTAAAGATTGATAATTTCCGGTGAAAATTCATATATTTTGTTGAAAAATCGTTTTTGTGGTAGAAAATTAATTTTCTTGGTTTAAAATTCAAATATTCCAGCTAGGTATTCATCATTTTAGTTGAAAATGTATCTTTTTACTTAAAAATAAAACTACTTAGTTGAGAATTATATTGAATTTGTTTTTAAAATAAATTTGTTGTGTGTGGAAAATTAATTTTTTTTTAAGTGAAAATTTAACTATTTCATTTTTGGTTGAAAACTGATCTTTTTTAGTTAAATATTCAGCTATTTGTTTGAAAATTGATCTTTTTTAGTTGAAAATTCAACTGCTTAATTGAGAATTATTGTATTTTTTGTTTAAATTGCCTTTTTGGTAGAAAATTTATCTTTTTGGTTGAAAATTCAACTATTCCAGTTGAAGATTCATCACTTTGTTTGAAAATGTAACAATTTTGTTGAAAATTAGTTTTGTTTTTGTTGCAAATTAATTTTTTCATCTTTTTGGTTAAAAAATCAACTATTTCAGTTGAAAATTCATGTATTTTGTTGAAAAATCGTCTTTGTGGTAGAAAATTAATTTTCTTGGTTTAAAATTTAAGTATTCCAGCTAAATATCCATCATTTTGGTTGAAAATTCATCGTTTTGCTTGAAAATAAAACTACTTGGTTGAAAATTTAATTTAATTTGTTTTTAAAATAAATCTGTTTTTTTTTCTGGAAAATACATTTTTTTAACTGAAAATTTAACTTTTTCATTTTTGTTGAAAACTGATATTTTTTGTTCAAAATTCAGCTATTTGTTTGAAAATTGATCTTTTCCAGTTAAAAATTCAATTTTTTAGTTGAGAATTAATGTATTGTTTTGAACGGAATTTGAGTAATTTATAAAATTCTCTTCTAGATACTTTGTATCGACGAGGCGACCGCCAACGTCGATCACGAGACTGATAAAGCGATTCAAGCAACGATAAAGTCTTCCTTCAGAAGTGCGACAGTAATCACGATTGCCCACAGGATCAGAACAATCATGCACTGTGATAGGTAAATCCATTTTTTCCATTATATTTATGATTTTTGATATTATCAAGATTAATAATTTTAATAATTAATAATATTTTTTTTAATTTTAATTTTAATTTTTTTATTATTATTTTTTTTTAAATTAATTAATAATTTTTACCATGCAGAGTTTTGGTAATGGGCGATGGAGAGGTGCTAGAATTCGAGGAACCAAATTTGCTGATTCAAGACGTCAATTCCAGTTTCTACCACTTGGCTTCTGAAGAATTTTCTGACAAAGAATAATTACAGAAGAAAGAACAGAAGTCAGAAATTAATTTTTGTTCGAAGTTTTGCTCAGTGTGATCATTTTGGACGATCACTTTTTTCATAACTTCATCACATTCGCGGCCTTTCCGTAAGTTAAGCCGGGGTGTCTAGCGTCGTGGAAATCCTTGAAAACCTGGAAAAGTTTTTTGAAAAGCTGAACCGTTTTTTGGTAGTTTTCAGTTTATTTCTAATTTTTTTATTTCCTTGAAAGTAGAAAATCACAGCTTTTTAATAATAGTTAATTTTATCGTGGTGAAAGTCATGAAGCTACAATCGAAAATATTTCAAAGATTCTCATTTATTCGCGGTTTTTTTCAACTTAACAACAATTTCATTAAAGTTTTTCAAATCTAATAATTTTTATTTTAATTAGTCGGGGAAAGGAATTTAGAAAAAATGCTTGGAAAATTCAGGAAATTTCTGTAAGAGGCGCTTAAAATAAATGCCAAGGATAATAAATTTAAATTT
>CAKNXH010054613.1:0-10740 GCA_932178445.1 Andricus quercusramuli
AATCCAAAAGGACGAATTTTCTATGAAAAATACGGATGTTCAAGAAAACAGTTGAATTTTCAACATAAAAATTAAATTTTTAACAAAAAGGTTAATTTTTAACCAAGAAAGATGATATTTATACCAAAAAAGATGAATTTACAATCCAATAGAACGAATTTTCTATTTAAAAAAAAACGAATGTTTAAGAAGAAATTTTATTTTCGACCAAAAAAGTAGACTTCTTAATGAAAGACATGAATTTTCAACATAATAATTAAATTTTTAACAAAAAAAGTTCATTTTTAACCTGAAAAGAAGTCTTTTCTGCAAAAAAAAAAAATTAATTTTCAATCAAAAAGGACGCATTTACTATATAAAAATAACACTGTTCAAGAAAGTTGAATTTTCGACAAAATAATTAAATTTTTAACGAAATAATTTGTTTTTAACCCAGACAGATAATTTTGCTACCAAAAAGATGAATTTTAAATTCAAAGGGGTCAATTTTCAAAATAAAAATAATACTTGAACCGAAACGAGTTGCATATTCAAGAAGACAGTTGATTTTCGACCAAAAAGATGACATTTTAATGAAATAGTTGATTTTAATGAAAAAGATTAAATTTGTAACAAAAAGGTTAATTTTCAACGTGAAAAGATGACTTTCCTACCAAAAAAGATGACTTTTAAATCCAAAAGAACGAAATTTCTATTGAAAAACTACGAATGTTCAAGAAAACAGTTGAAATTTCAACATAATAATTAAATTTTTAACAAAAAGGTTAATTTTTAACCAAGAAAGATGAATTTTCTACAAAAAAAAAATTAATTTTCAATCAAAAAGGACGCATTTTCTACACAAAAATGACATGTTCAAGAAAGTTGAATTTTCAACATGATAATTAAATTTTTAATAAAAAAAGTTCATTTTTAACCTGAAAAGAAATCTTTTTTACGAAAAAATATGAATTTTCTATCCAAAAGGACGAAATTTTTATTTAAAAAATACGAATGTTCAAGAAAACAGTTGAATTTTCAACATAATAATTAATTTTTCAACAAAAAGGTTCATTTTTAACCAACAAGGGTGACTTTTCTACCAAAAAAGATTAATTTTCAATCAAAAAGGACATATTTTCTATATAAAAATAACATGTTTTGAAGAAAGTTGAATTTTCGACAAAATAATTAAATTTTTAACAAAATAATTCATTTTTAACACAGAGAGGTAATTTTTCTACCAAAAAAGATGAATTTTGAATTCAAAGGGTTGAATTTTCAAAACAAAACTTCAACTTGAACCAAAAACAGTTGCAATTTCAACAAAATAGTTAAATTTTTAAGGCAAACAGATGAATTTTTTAGCAGACTGTTGAATTTTTAAACAGAAATCTTGAAATTTCCAGAAGAAAATTAAATTTTTAACAAAAAAACCTGAGAAGAAGTCTTTTCTACGAAAAAATATGAATCTTCAATCCAAAAGGACGAATTTTCTATGAAAAAATACGAAAGTTCAAGAAAACAGTTGAATTTTCAACATAATAATTAAATTTTTAACAAAAAGGTTAATGTTTAACCAACAAAGATGACTTTTCTACAAAAGAAAATTAATTTTCAATCAAAAAGGACGCATTTACTATTTAAAAATAACACTGTTCAAGAAAAATGAATTTTCAACATAATAATTCAATTTTTAACAAAAAAAGTTCATTTTTAACCTGAAAAGAAGTCTTTTCTACCAAAAAAGATGAATTTTCAATCCAAAAGGACGATTTTTTCTATGAAAAAATACGAATGTTCAAGAAAACAGTTAAGTTTTTAACATAACAATTAAATTTTTAACAAAAAGGTTAATTTTAAACCAAGAATGATGACTTTTCTACTGAAAAAGATTAATTTTCAATCAAAAAGGACACAGAGAGGTAATTTTTCTACCAAAAAGATGAATTTTGAATTAAAAGGGTTGAATTTTCAAAACAAAAATTAAACTTGAACCAAAAACAGTTGCAATTTCAACAAAATAGAATTTTTAAGGCCAAAAGATGAATTTTTTAGCAGACAGTTGAATTTTTAAACAGAAAACTTGAAATTTCAAGAAAAAAATTAACTGTCGGCCAAGAAAGGACTTTTTAATAAAAGTTGAATTTTTAATCCAATAGTAGAATTTTTCACCAAGAGATAAATTAAAGGAAATAGTGTAAAGTCTGCTACATGTATACAAAAAATTAGAAAGAATATATTAAAAACTTACTATTCGAAGTTACTTTTCCTCGATAAGGAAATTCTTCTTAGGGAGATTTCGATCTTTCTTTCTTTCCTTCTTTTTCAGTCTGAAAATCACTAATTGGATCCTGCTTCTCGTTTTCAATTGAATTTTCAGTCTCTTTTTTTGAATCTCCTGAAAATGGTACTAATACAATACTTTTTCTGTACAGTCTTTCGGCTTTATCATCAAAAATACAAAAGTTTGCGAGTTTTTTAGACTTTGCAAGTACTCTTCCCTTGCTTGAAACTTGAACTGCATCATCTGAAATAAAATTATAATTAGGGTTTAATAAATAATTAGTCAAAATCTGATTCACTTAAATCCTAGCTAGAGAATATTTACCTTCACTTTTCAGTTCCATTATATCTGGTTCTATTTTCACAATTTTGTCATTTAAACGTTTCGCCCGTCTACGAAAATTATACTTCTCCAAAGGCGGAAGTTCCTTCCACATTTCACTCAGTCGTTTTGAAGTTTCGATAAAAGCTGTTTAAACAAAATAATTAAGGTATATAATATAAATTTTATAATTTACAAATTTCATAAATGTTATAAATTATTATTTATTATTTAAATAATATTAATTTAACAATTATTTTTGCATCTTTAATAAGAATTAGATTAATTTATTCAGTAAATTCTATTAAATTAATCATAGGAATATCTTCTATTAATCATATAAGATGAATATTATTAAATTTAATAATATTAATTTTCTTAATAATTTAATAGTATTAAATAATAAATTTTTAAGGGAAAAAATAATTACAAAAAAAAATCAGATAAGTAACTACTTATTTTTTAGCATTGTTTGTTTTTACGGTTATTTTAATATGTAATTTTCCTAAGATTCTTGAGAAAATTCAAATAGATTGAAGCTGAATTTTCGATCAAAAAGGATGAATTCTCAACAAAAATGAAATACATAATTGATATTTCTACAAAAAATTAATTTTAAATTAAAAACAGTAGAATTAGTTAAAAAAAGACAAATTTTCACAAAATAGATTACTCTTAAACCAAAAAAGATTAATTTTCGATCAGTTGTATTTTTAAACAAACAATATATAATTTTTTCCCAAAGAGAAGAATTTTTCTACAAAACTGTTAAATTTTTTTAACCAAAAGCGTGAATTTTCAACAAAAAATTAATTTTCGATCCAATAATAGTATTTTCAACCAAAGAGATGAATTTTATACCAAAAAGTTTTATTTTCTACCAAAAAGACGAATTTTCAACGGAATAGTTACATTTTTCCCCAAATAGTTGAATTTTGAACCAAAAAAGAAGAATACTTAAATAAAAATATAATACTCTCATAAAAGAAGAATATCCAACAAAATTTTTAACAAAATAATTGAATTCTCAACAAAAATAGATTCATTTTCAACTAAACAGTTGCATTTTTAACTTAAATTTTTATGAAGAGATGAATTTTCAAACAAAAAAGACGAATTTAAAAAAAAAATGATTAACTTTCAACAAGCTGTATTTTTAATCAAAAAAAGTCAAATATTTTCCAAAAGAGAAGAATTTTCTACAAAACAGTTGAATTTTTTAAACAGAAAATGTGAATTTTCAACGAAAAAGTTCATTCTCAACCAAATAGATAAATTTTATACCGATTTTAATTTTCTACAAAACAAAAAAAAAGAATTTTCAATGAAATAGTTATATTTTGAACCGAAGAGATGAATTTTCAACTAAAATAATTAATTTTTAACAAAGTACCTAAACTTTTAACCAAATATTTGAATTTTCAACCAAAAAAGAATCATTCTTAACGAAAAATATAATAGTTGATGTATCAATGTAAGTTGAATTTATACACAAAAGAAGAATATCCAACAAAATTATCAACAAAATAATTGAATTCTCAACAAAAACAGATTAATTTTCAACTAAACAGTTGTATTTTTAACTGAAAAAGATTGATTTCTATCAAAAGAGATGAATTTTCAAACCAAAAAGACGAATTCTCAACAAAAATAGATTAATTTTCAACAAGTTGTATTTTTAACCAAAAAAACGTCAAATATTATCCAAAAGAGACGAATTTTCTATAAAACAGTTGAATTTTTTAAACAGAAAATGTGAATTTTCACCAAGAAAGTTAATTTTCAACCAAATAGATGAATTTTATACAGATATTAATTTTCTACAAAAAGTAAAAGAACTTTCAACGAAATAGTTATATTTCAAACGAAAGAAATGAATTTTCAAACAAAAAAGACGAATTTTCTAACAAAAAAGATTAATTTTCAACAAGTCGTATTTTTAACCACAAAAATGTCAAAAGTTTTCAAAAAGAGATGAATTTTATACCCAGAATAATTTTCTACAAAAAAATAAACGAATTTTCAACAAAATAGTTTTATTTCGAACCAAAGAGATGAATTTTCGACTAAAATAATGAATCTTTAATAAAAAAATATGAATTTTTAACAGTACCTAAACTTTTAACCAAATATTTGAATTTTCAACCAAAAAAGATGAATTCTTACCGAAAAATACAATAGCTGATATTTCAATCCAAAAAGATTTTAATTTTAAATCACTAAGAAAGAAGAATATTCAATAAAATAATTGAATCATCAACCAAAACAGATTTTTTAAAACTAAACAGTTGCATTTTCAACCAAACAAGATGAAATTTCTGCTAAAAGAGATGGAAATTATGTTAAATTATAGTTAAATTTTCAACTGAAAAAGATTAATTTCTAGCCTGTATTTTTAACCAAATAACATCCAATTTTTTCTAAAATAGACGAATTTCCTATGAAACAATTAAATTTTTTAAACAAAAAATGTGAATTTTCAACAAAAAATAGTTGGATTGGACCAAATAGTTGGATTTTCCACCAAATAGTTAAATTTTCAACCAAATAGATGAATTTTACACCAAGAAAATTAATTTTCTACAAAAAAAAAAAGAATTTCAGTTATGTAAATTGTTACTTTTTAAACCAAGGAGGTGAAGTTTCCACTAAAACGATGAGTCTTTAACCAAAAAATAATTTTTGTAAAGGAATAGTTTAGATCTGCCGAAGAAGTATCCAGATTCTTTTTTGGAAATTTTCGAAATCTTAAAAAAAATTATTAATTTGAAACCTTTCAAAATACTTAAATAGCCTGTTTATCAAAATCTTCAAAAATCGAACTTTTGTTAACAAAAATTTTGCAAATCTCGCAAGATTTAAACTATTCTTGAATTTTTTCAAAACTTTGAAATATCTTTTAAAATGACGCAAAGTTTATCTGTTTTTTTCATTTTCATAAACTTACATTTTGTTTTTAATTTTTTGAAATCTTTTCAAGTTTAAATTATTTTTGTGTCTTTAAAAAACTTCTAAGTATCTCTTAAACTTACTCTAATTTTTTCTAAAATTATGTATCCTTGCAAAATTGAAAAATGTATCTATAAAATATTCTGCATTTTTCCCGAAATTGCATGCAATCATTTTGAAAATTTTTGAAATATTTTTCGATTTTCTCTTAAAATTGATTTTTCAAAATAAAAAATCATTTAAAATTTTCCCAGGAATCTTTTTCGAAACAAAGAATCATTGAGAATTTTTCCAAGAATCTTAAAAAAAATGTTGTATTCTCCTGAAACTTTTAAAAAATTTTAAGAAGCTTCTTTTCTTCGAAATCTCAAAAAATCTAAATTAAACAAAAAATTTGAAACCGTACAACATACTCGAATTTGTCTGAAATCTTGTAATCTTGTAAAATAGCGAAATTTTTCTTTGAAATCTTCTACATTATTTTTATAAAATTTAGTAAACGTTTTGAAATATTTTTCAGTTTTCACTTAGAATTTATTTTTCAAAATAAAAAATCATTTGAAATGTTCCCATTAATCTTAAGAAAATTTTATTAAGATCTTCAAAAATGTACCTAAATTTGGTTTAAAATTCTTTTAATCTTCTCGAGATTTTAATTATTTCGGAATCTTTCTAAAACTTCTAACATCTATGAATATCTTTTGAGACAATTCAGTTTTCCTGAAATTTTTAAAGGCCTATATAAATTTAAAAAATTTTAAAAATCTTTTAGATTTTTTTAAACATATTTTCAAATCTTCAAGACATAAAATAAAAGTTTTAAAATAAGACCTGAATAATTAAAAATTTCCCCAGAAATCTTTTTAAAAATAAATAATAATTTGAAATTTTCCCAGGAAACTCAAGAAATTTTTTTTTCTTGAAACCTTTCAAAATTTTTACAAAGTTTCTTCTTTCAAAATATCTAAATATCTCTTAAAACTTACTCGATTTTTTTTTATTTTGAAAACATGTAAATTTGCAACATTTTTTCTAAAAATCTTCCACATTCTTTTTCCAAATTTTAGGAAACGTTTTGGAATATTTTTCAGTTTTCTCTTAGAATTTTTTATTTAAAATAAAAAATCATTAAAAATGTTCACATGAGTCTTAAGAAAAATTTTGTATCATCTTAAAACCTTTCAAAATTCTTAAAAAAACTTCTAAATTTGTTTTCAAAATCTTCAAAAATGTACATTTTGTTTTAATGTTTTAAAAATATGTTCAAGATTTCAATTATTTTCGAATTTTTTCAAAACTTCTCATACATATAAATATATTTTGAAACAATTCAGTTTTCCTAAAAAATGTTAAATCCTATAAAATTAAAAATAAATTATATTAGAATCTTTGAGATTATTTTTCGGCATATTTTGAAAACTTAAAATTAATCTTTTAAAATATTTTCACATGAATCTCAAAAACCTTTTTTTATTTTACTGGAACTTTTTAAAAAATGTTCAAAGCTTCTTCGAAAACCTCAAAAATCTACATTTAAAAACATACCTGAAATCAGTACAAGTTTTAAATTATTTTTCAATCGTTTCAAAATTTCTAAATACCTCGTATACTTATTAGAATTTTTTCTAAAATTTTGTTTTCCTTTAAAATATTCGACATTGATTTTCAAAATTAGAAGAAACGTTTTGAAAATTTTTTTAATTTTCTTTTAGGATTTATTTTTCAAAATAAAAAAATCATTTGCAGTTTAAAATTCTTTAAAATCTTCTGAAAATTTCAATTATTTTCGAATCTTTCCAAAACTTCTAATACCTATACAATATCTTTTGAAATAATTCAGTTTTCCTTAAAATTATAAATCCTATAAAATTAAAAAAATATTATTAAAATGTTCCAGATTCTTTTTCGATATATTCGAAATTAAAAAAAAATTTTAATTAATCTTCTAAAATAACAGCTAAATCATTTTGATTTTTTCCAGAAATCTTATTTTCGATACGATCATACATGATTAGAGTATAGCAATCATTCAAATCTTACTAATTTTCGGGTGTTTACGTCGTAAAGCCTCTCCAACTTCCTTTGCCCATACAGTGTAGGCTGTGTGTCTGCGATTCTAGAACAAAAATCCACCAATTTATAAAATTTAGAAGAAAAAAAATATAAAAAAGCATTCACAGGCCTCGGACTCACTTCAGGTATCGAAAATAGTGTAAATATCGTCAAAAAATTTTTTAAATAATGTCAAGACAGTGTTATAAAATTTTTCAAGTATTAAAAATTAACTTCAATGTTTATTTAAAATGTTATTCTTTAGTCTACAAATGATCAAGATACCTATTTATTTATCGCCAATAAAAAAATTCAACTATTATACTACTCGGTTCAAAAATCAACTATTATATTTTTCGTTAAGAATTCATCTTCTTTATTAAAAAAAATTATTATTTGGTTAAGAATTGAATTATTTTCTTTAAAATTCATCAATTTTGTTAAAAAGACACACTTCTTGGTTGAAAATTTGTCTTTTTTAATTGATAATTTAACAATTTGATTGAAATTTTATTTATTTCTTGGCTAACAAATTTTATGTTAGAATTAAAAATTCAACTGTTTTATTGGATATTGATCTTTTTGGTTTGAAAATGCATCTCTTTGTCTAGAAATTTAATTTGTTTAGGTTGAAAATAGTTTTTTTTTCGTTGAAAATTCATCTTTTGAGATTAAAAATTAAACTCCTAGGTTGATAGTTAAACTACTTTCTTAAAATTTCATTTTTTGGTTGAAATTTCACAATTTTAGTGGAAAATTAACCTTTTTGGTTAAAAATTCAAGTAATTGATTAAAAGTTAAACTCTTTCGGCAAAAACTTAATTTTTTGATTGCAGGTTCATCATTTTAATTTAAAATTCACCTCTTTGGTTGTAAATGTAACTAATTTCTTGTAAATTTTTTTTTTTTAGTTGAAAATCAATTTTTTTAACTGAAAATATAACTATTTTGTTGGAAATTAATTTTTTTTCAGAATTCAATTTTTTAATTGAAAATTCAACTATTCAATTTTTAGTTTTAAAATTATCTTTTTTAGTCTTTATTGGTTTAATTCAGCTGATTTTATTTTAAAATTAAAATATTTATCAGTTTAAAAATCAAATGTTCCGTTTCTTATCAGAATACATTTTTTTTTTGGTGAAAAAATTAATTACTTGGTTAAAAGTTGCGCTAGTTTCTTAAAAGTTCTACTTTTTTTGGTTGAAGATTTATAACTTTACTCGAAAATTCGTTTCTTTGTTTGAATAATTTTTTTCAACTGAAAATTTGACTAATTTGTTGAAAATTCATCTGACTGGTTCTAAATTCACTTTTTTGTTAAAATTCATATTCTCGGGTTGAAAATTCGACTGTTTTATACAAAATTTCTTCTTTTTGACTTGAAAATTCCGTAATTTTGTATAAAGTTCAACTATCTGGTACAAAATTCAACTTTTTTTTTAGGAAATCCGTGTTTTCATTGAAAATTAATTCTCCTTAAAAAAAACGTAACTACACAATTTTTAGCTAAAAATGAATCTTTTTTAGTTCAAAAATTTAACCATTTATTTAAAACTTTGCAAACGAAAAAATATAAACTACAAATTAATTAAATAAGATTTGAACTAATCCAATGTTAAAAATATTGATATGAAAATTTATGTAAATTGTTGAAACTTCGTCTTTTTTTTGTAGAAAATTCAACTATTTGGTTAAAAATGCATGTATTTTGTTGAAATGATTCTTTTTGCTTATATTTAACTGTTTCTTTATTTAAAATTAAATTTTTGTTTTGCTTAAATATCATCAATTACATTTTTTGTTCGAAATTAGTATTTCCAAGTTGAAAACTCAACGGTCTGGTACAAACCTCGTTTTCTTTTTATTGAAAATTAATGTTTTTACTTGAAAATTTAACTTTTCGATTTTTTGTTGAAAATTAAGCTTTTTTAGTTAAAAATTCAAATATTTGGTGAAAAATTCAAGAATTTTCTATGAAAAATTCGTATTTTTTATAAAAAATTAATCCTTCTGAGTTAAAATTTAACTATCCTCTAAAAAAGGTGTGTCACGGAAAACTTTGAAAGCATTGTTATCGCTTTTCCTCAATGCCAATTGGGTAATTTGAAAAACTCGAAGAAAAGAATGTTTCCAAATTCACACACATAATTAAGAATTTCATGAAATTTTTAATGAAAATGGAAGAATTACTGATACTAACAAAAATACTGAGGAAAATGAAAGATTTACTAATCTAAAATTTTATTATTTGACCAGAGCCAGATATATTCAGCAGAATTGAAATTTGTCTTTGACATGAGCAAAAGTGACTTTATTGTCAAATACAACCAAAACTTGTATTTTTGCAACAGATGGTAAATTACTATTTTTCAATACATTGTATTATTTAAATCGAAATAGTTATTTTTGAGAAACAAAAATAAAAAATATAAGTTTTTACCAGAAGTAATTAATTTTCAACCAAAAGAAGGGAATTTTCAACAAAATAGTTAAATTTTTAGACAAAGACATGAATTTTTAAATAAAATGATAAATCTTCAACCAAAAAAAGGAATTTTTAAACCAATAGTTGAATTTTCAACTAAAAAGATTAATCTTCAATCAAAAAAGATTCATTTTCAACCTAACAGTTGAATTTTCAACCAAAGAAATTAATTTTCAACCAAAAAGGTGAATTAGTCACCAAGAAGATTAATATTCTACCGTAAGAAACAAAGTTTCAAAAATATACAGAAAATTTGAAAAAAGAAGAATTTGGAAACAAAATATTTGAATTTTGAGACAACGAAAGTAAGTTTCAACTAAATTAATGAATCTTCAAAAAAATAATAATAATAATAATGAATTTTTAACTGATAAGTTAAATTGTCAACCCAAAAGATGAATTTTCAACCAAAAAGATTAAATGTTGATCAAAAAAAGGTGAACTCTCGAAAAAAATGGAATTGTTAAATTTTGAGTGAAAAAAATTAATTTTTAATAAAAAAAACTAATTTTCAATTACAGAGATGAATTTTCAACTGGAAAGATTAATTTTCTACAAAAAAGATTGATTTTTAACGAAATACATGAATTTTTTAACAAAAGAGGGGAATTTTCAACAAAATAGTTAAATTTTTTAAGCAAAGACATTAGTTTTTAAATAAAATTAT
>CAKNXH010054616.1:7167-21808 GCA_932178445.1 Andricus quercusramuli
GGTAAAGCCAGAGTCTGGCCCAGAAAATGCGCATCACTGGGCCCAGTGTCACTTTTACCACGGCAATCCATGTTTTAAGAGGAAAAGTCAGAGTTTGGCCCAGACTCGGCGCACTGCCTGTCCCAACTTTGTCTTTACTTTGGCTAAACATGTTTTCAACGGAAAAGCCAGAGTCTGGCCCAGAAAAGGCGCATCTCTGGGCCCAGTGTGACTTTTACAACGGCAAACCATGTTTTAAGAGGAAGAGCCAGAATTTGGCCGAGAATCGGCGCACTGCTGTTCCCAACTTCATCTGTACTTTGGCTAAACATTTTTTAAAGGAAAACCCAGAGTATGGCCCAGCAAATGCTCATTACTGGGCCCAGTGTCACTTTTACTTCGGCGAACCATGTTTCAAGAGGAAAAGTCAGAATTTGGCCCAGAATCGGCGCACTGCTGTTCCAAATTTCGTCTTCACTTTGGCTAAACTTGGTTTCAATGGAAAAGCCAGAGTCTGGCTCAGCAAATGCGCATCACTGGGCCCAGTGTCACTTTTACCACGGCAAACTATGTTTTAAGAGGAAAAGTCAGAGTTCAGCCTAGTCTCGGCGCACTGCTGTTCCCAACTTCGTCTTTACTTTGGCTAAACATGTTTTTGAAGGAAAAGCCAGAGCCTAGCCCAGAAAAGGCGCATCTCTGGAACCAGTGTGACTTTTACTACGGCAAACCATGTTTTAAGAGGAAGAGCCAGATTTTGGCCCAGACTCGGCGCACTGCTATTCCCAACTTCGTCTCTACTTTGGCTAAACATTTTTTAATAGGAAAAGCCAGAGTCTGGCCCAGAAAATGCTCATTACTGGGCACAGTGTTACTTTTATTACGACGAACCATGTTTCAAGAGGAAAAGTCAGAGTTTAGTCTAGTCTCGGCGCACTGCTGTTCCCAGCTTCGTCTTTACTTTGGCTAAACATGTTTTTGAAGGAAAATCCAGAGTCTGGCCCAGAAAAGGCGCATCTTTGGAACCATTGTGACTTTTACTACGGCAAACCATTTTTTAAGAGGAAGAGCCGGAGTTTGGCTAGACGCGGCGCACTGCTGTTCCAAACTTCGTCTTTACTTTGTCTAAGCATGTTTTAATAGGAAAAGCCAGAGTCTGGCCCGGAAAAGGCGCATCACTGGGCCCAGTGGGACTTCTACTACGGCAAGTCGTGTTTTAAGAGGAAGAGTCAGAGTTTGGCCCATACTCGGCGCACTGCTGTTTCAATCTTCGTCTTTACTTTGGCTAAACATGTTTCAATAGGAAAAGCCAGAGTCTGCCCTATCAAAGGCGGGAATTAGGGCCAATATACAGGCCAAAGCATTTATTCAGATCACGGTGCAATATTAACGGCCAAGGTTGGGCCGACATTGATATCTACTGGTGAGCCGAAGACCCACGTGGAAATTTCCTCACTCCGCCGGAGTTCACCACAGGAGCTGTACTGGCCCAGTACTGTTCACCAGTACAGATAATCGGCCATTCGCCCAGTACTGGCTAACGGCTGGCTCCACGGTCGGCACACTACTACACGTAGATACTTTTGATATCAATACAATAAACTTCTGGTAACTGCTATTCTGACGGGGCTGTAGAGAAGTATAATTCCTAGAATTTGGCACTTATGAAGTACACCCACTCTGATCCGTCGTATAACAACGCTGCGTTGGAGCTCGCACTTTGGGACATGGGCAGAGACTCGCAGCCGGTCGCAGTAGCTTAAGTGGGAGACTCAAAGGTGTGTGCGTTGAAATACGTGTGGAGTAGAAGCGGCAAAAAATGGAACTTACGGAGCTTGCAGTTAGCGGGAGTGTACTGTATTTGGTTCATTCTATATCTGCAATTAAAATAAAATGTAAGAATTTATGAATAATCGAGGCACTGTTATAAAGGTTCCTCCTATAAGAAGAAATGATGGTATTTTTGTACGTATTATTATAAACTTGAGCGAGCAAACATTAGTATTGGCGTTTAGAAAAAGTCTTATTTACAGTTTGAGAATTGTAAGTGTGACAATGTGATAATGGTCAACAACAAGTTTTGTGAGAAATATTGTCAAAGTTAAGTATTTTAAGTAACATAAGATGTAAGAAATGTACGAAATTCTCATATTCCCTTCACCTCTCCAACACCTTGGTTACCGAAGTGGCTTCTCACAGCCGCTTCGACTTCACCGGCTTCCGTTGTTGGATCGAGGTCCAAGACTTCGATCTCGGTATGGGGTACGGGCTCGCGCACGATACCCCCCATCTCGACCGCTTCCCTGACAGCATCCGAAAATTCGGCCCTGCCCTCTGTTCTAGGTCCAAGCTCCACAAGGACCTCTCCGTTTCTGGTTTGCCTGACTCCCTTGATTTTTACGCCAAGTTCGTCAGGTTTCACCTTTTGCTTGAGGTCCCTGAAGACCTCGGCATAGCTCAGACCTTCAGCCGGTTTGATGAGGACCGCCTCGGGTCGGGCTCTCCTCTTCGGCTCCTTCTTCTTTTTCATGGGTGCGGGTGTAGAAGCGGTCTCTTCCACCTCCTCATCCTTTATAGTCGAGGACGCCGCGATGTTAGTGCGAGTCCTCAATTTCTTTGTCCTCTGTTTTATAACATTTGCCTCAACGGGATTCGTTGAAAGCTCCCTTTCACGCTTCCCAAGTTGTGTGTTGGGAGCCTCCACGGCTTCTTCTGTTTGAGTGTCGCTGTTGCTCGTGTCTTTATCGACCTTCGCCTTATTCAGGTGCTTTTTTCCGACCTCCTCTTGAACATGCTTAATCGCTTCTTGGTAGGAAAGTTCGGCAGAGCCTAAGGTCAATGCCATCGTTTCCATTAGAACCTGGGCCTCCTTCAGTCCATCCCTGATAGGCATGAACACATTCCTCTTCGTGGAGCAGAAGTGCAGCAGTCCTGCATCCTTTCCAACATAGATTTGTCCAAATTAACATGGATTTTCCTAGCTTCCTCAATCTTTTCCTCCGCATTTCTTCGGTCCTGTCTGGACGACTTTTCACTGTCGTCCAGCACTTCTACCACATCTAGATTTCCTTTCAGCTCATCAAATATACTTCGGTTTATGTTTTCATTATTCGTCATTTGAATTCCCACGAGTAGCTAGGGAAATAAAGGTCCACCCCCGCAGAGCCCCGCATGGGGGGGTAAGGTCTGCACACTCTAGAAGGCGACCTGGTATCCTAGAGACACCGTTTGGAACACCACACCCCTGGTGCCTCGCAGTCTTCGGCACGGTGGATTAACGCCTTGACTTGGATGTTTTTCCTTCGAGACCATCCCTGGACCCTTGCCTGCGACTGCTTATTGAGTAGTGTAACCGTATTCAGCAGAAACCCTTGGTACAGGGCCGCAACATGAAGCGGTCATGGTTTTTTCTCGGTGTATCCTTCACCCAGTCTGTTTGGTCCGCGGGGCCTATTTTATTTCAGCCCTACCCTCTGTTTCCAGCGAGCATTCCTCTATCCGCCACCCGGGGACGCGCCAAGTATGGGTTACAGGCTCCCACTGTGGTGTATAGTTCCAGAATACCATCGATGAAAGTGTGAGTATCTGACTGTAGAGTAATAACACGTGAACTTCTCGAGGTTAGGAACATGTAAACAAACATCGTCTTCTTCAAATTTATAGTTGAAATGTATGCATATTATTGATTTGAAAGACAGTATTGATGTTGTTGTTTGAGTATATTGACGTTTTAATGATTTACATGTAGAAAATGTTTGAAGGCGCAAAGATTTTTCATTTTTGATTATGAATATATTAATTTCAACTCACCTTCAAATTGAAATAGTTTATAAAGTTTCAGTTAGATATTTCAATTTCCTTAATTAATAAGGCTGTCGTATTGAGAGCGCTGAATTTTCAACTTTAAAATCTGTAAATTGTTTGATTTTGAACAGGTATTTGTGATATCGCAAGTGACTTGATAGATTGCTCTTCTAAAAATCTTTAAAATTTTGTCAATCAATGAATTCACTGTCATTTCCCGGCTTTTACCGGTCTCGAAAATTTCCGGCTGGTTTTCGGCCCAGCGGCCACCCTGTAAATGAAAAGTATACAAAACTTGAGATATAAATGATTGGGGAGATATAATCCAGTGTATGATAGTGTTATTTAACAAAAAGTGTTGTTATAGGAATATGTTGTTCGGAATTTGGACACAGGAACACTGATACCCAAGCAGAAATTACGTGCTACGTCTCCTCTAAGAGTAAGTAAAATATTGAAAGTCTGAAATTGTGTTGAAAATTTAAAGCTGTGTTGAAAATTTATAATTTAAGTTTCACATTTCCATACTTATTATTTTATTTTATTTTAATTACTTTAAATAATGAATAATTAATAATTTTGTCTTCATCTGAATTTTAAAGTGAAATGTTCGATATTTTCGTCTGATAAATATAACTGCACACTTTTCAGAAGGTTGAATTGGAAGTTCCTAACGAAATAGATGAAGAGGTCGAAGTGTCATAAAATGGAGAGCAGTCGCAAATTTGTGATAAAAAAGTACTTCCTTTAAGCTCAAATGAAGAAGTACCGTCTTGCTTAGAAAAACAAAAAGTGCCTGTGATACAAAAAAAGAAGTCTCTAGAAGAGGTAAGGCTTCGCAAGTTATTATTGATGATATTTATTAAGTATAAAATGCAAATGGAAACATTATCAGTCAGCATTTGAAAATTGCATTATTAATTTATTTTATTTCAATTATAATTTATTACTTTAATATATTTAATATTTAATTAATAATTATTACATTTCGACACGCGTAAATGTATGTGTTGCAGAACTTGTTAGCTTATCTAATAGGCGATGGTGATGTTAAATTGATTCTCAAACATTTCAACGATCACAAAAGCCTTAATACAGAAACAAGATCACTTTTGACGAGAACGGTCCTTAAAAAATTTAAGGATAATGCTTCGATGACTTTCGAAGATGGCCAAAGTTTGCTGCATTTACGTAAGAGAAAACTGTTCGATTATTTCGTTTGTTATTTACAATTAAATGAAAAAGTATGTTATTTTTCTTCAGGATTGAGACCAAAGTTTTTATTGCGTTATCTCAAGCAAAAGAAAACCTATCTCCTGGAGCATTGGCGTGCACTTATTTTACTTCCTACAAATCAGAGAATGAGATTTCTGTTATATAAAGTGGCTCTCTTTGGGCCCATTTCAACTACCTTATCGAGAGGTTAAGGTCGTAGAACCTTCCTTAAAGCCGGAAAGCATAAAAAAAAGAGAAAACCTCGTTCCGCAACCTCCAAGTATGGAAGCTCTATTACAATGCTTACCTAAGAAAATAATTTTTTAAGAAGAATGCAAAAGCAATAGAAATTACTTTTTGAAGTTTAGAAGATTTATAAAGTCTTCATTTTGTGCAAATTAACGAACCAAAGAAATAGAAACAAAATTATGTCTACGTGTTTTCAGCTGATGCAATAAAGGAGGTTCTGAGCACTTTAGAAAATTATCTAGATCCGTCAACGTGCCTTAATGATTCGCGAATAACGCAGAAGGCTAGACAAGTTTTGCTGCTAGTGGAGAATCTATCAATCGCTGATTATATGAACAAATTCCCATGCTTAAGGGGGTCATCCCGTGTGACAGCCTTTTCTTTAAAGGTTTTTTCGCAATTTTTTGTAGCAAAATTAAAAAACACAGAGCTTTCAAATTTTTGCTATATATTTATTCAGTCTTTAGTAGTAACTCTGCATTTTTATATGCAAAAATATGATCTTGATCACGAGTTTTATTGAGCGAGTGGCAACCATAAAAAAAAAAAAAGGTAGGCAAACGGCGACCACGATTCTGTCAGAGTGGCTTATCCGAAATCAAGAAACAAAATTGGATGTTAATCTATAGGTGGATGGCTATCGCCGGAACTAGGACTTTTTGAAAATCGTGGTCGCCAGTTTAAAAAATGTTGTTTCGAGGTAAACGCGTTTGAAAGTTCGGTTGTTATAGCTGTTACGCCGCTGACTGTAAAATCAAAACTAAGGAACCGTTACATTCAATCAGAGTTTCAGACTTTCAGGAAAGCAGTGCCCCTCTAAATATGTGTGCGTATATCTGCGTGTGAATAGAATCGGCCTCTGGTACAAATCCGAAGGTACACAATAGCTTTTGTTTTCCGCCCCGTCGAATGGTCGGCCGCGCGCTCTAAACACCTTAACTTTTTACTGCTGTAATTTTCCAACGACTTCGAATTTCTGAAAATTACTTTACCAGTATATTCTATACATGCTCTAGATTGGATTTATGCAACAACAACAAAATCGATTTTTTGAAAGGGTCACATGGGATGACCCCCTTAACGTGCAAGATGCAAAACAGTTGGTATGAGTCATACACTCATTTATTGTGCATTTTAATTATTTCTAATTAATCAGAATTTGTTGACTACGTGGTTCTTTTGCAGATTGAACTCGATTTCGACGGACTTAAACCAGAGAAAAGTAATCTCTTCAGTATACGTTGACCTATAGTAAAAGCGACCCTAATAAAGTAATTCCAAATATTAGATACGGATCAAAAAACGAAAAAGTAATTGAACGTCGATGATTTATCTTTTATAAAGTTGTTGCCAACTTTAGAGTCTGGTAAGAAAATGTCATAAAGTATTTGTCGTGGAATAATGTATATTCATTTATGTAAAGGGTTTATATCGTTTTTTCTTGCATAAACTTTCCGAACATCAAGATGACGTAGTATTGTATTTGCTGCAATTGTTGATCGGAACTGGTCAAACTGGAAAGAGGAAGAAAGGCGAACTCCTTGAAACTGTGAAAAAGTACAAGCCTGCTGACATTCGAGACAGTTTTATTTATCGAGTCAAGGTGAGTTTGAACCTTTAAACGTCTTATTTATGAAAAAAATCAAAACCCAAGCAAATGTCACTTTCATAATTTACTGGTCATAGAATTTATTTGACTTATTGATGCAAATCATATTTTATCGTTTTCTATTACGCAGAAAACGGAGGATATTGACGAGGAAGTGAAACAGCTGCAGAATAAGACCTTTGCAAGGAAAGAAACATTACAGCCATTTAAGCTTATCGTGGGAGCACTGATGAAAATCGAGGAAGCAACAATTCCACTGTCTGAGGAAATCTCTCAATTGAGAACATGATTATCTGTCAGGCTTGCAAACTGACGTTTTCAGATAATTTTAACTTTATTCGACATTTAAATTTATCTCATTCACATTTGAAAGAAACTCTTTGTGCAGAAGGCAACTGCCAGAAATCGTTTGTTTTACCGATAGCTTTATTAAATACATAAGAAGGAAACATGCAGTTGTCAATGCAAATGCTGTTCCTTCGTTGCAGAATCCTTCACTATTAGTTGAAGATTCTTGTAATTTTCATCGGGATGATGAATCTGCTTCAGAAGATACTTTTAGCTTAGCAGAAAAATCTTCTGAGTCGAGCGACTGTGATTCAGATATTTATTTGCTTTGGGATGCTGGCGCTTTAAAACCAGTTATAAGCGTTTCAGATTCTTCAAATGAAGTAGATGATGAGTCTATCAAATTTTCAGAAAAATTATACCAGCATCCAGATGTGCCAAGAAAACGCGTCAATAGTGTGATAGCTGATACCTCACAATTATTTGAAAACGCGTTAAATTCAATACAAAACGAAGTTTGCAGTCGCTTAAAAATTTTAGGTGCAAATGAACAATACTTATCTGAAATACAGGTCATTTTTAGAACTTTCGCAAAACCGTTTCAAAACATGAAAACTGAAATACAACGTTTTTCACATTTCAGATTTTGCGATACATTTATAATACCAGAGAATTATAAACTTGGAGAAAGAACAGAATTTAAGTCAAGACCTACAGGAACCAGACGCGAAGAAGTTCCAGTTGTGGGGCAATTTATTCCAATTCGAAGAGTGTTAAAGAAGTTTTTTGATATGCCTGGTATATTCGATAAAACCATAAAGTATATACGGGAATAAAATTGTTCTTCCACTTTCATTGTATTTTGACGACTATGAGAACAATAATGCCCTGAGAAGTCATAAGGGCATATCAAAGTGTGGGGCAGTTTATTCAAGCTTTGCATGCTTACCTCCAGATTTTGCATCAAAAATTGAAAATATTTTTCGATTTATTCTCTTCAACACTCTAGATCGGAATACCTTTAGAAATGCAATCGTTTCTTAAAAAGGAGTAAAATAACTTAAATTTATCCAAGATGAAGGAATTGAAATAAATTTTCCCACTGGCAAAGAAACAAGTTATTTCGATTTAGCTTTGATCATAGGTGATAATCTTGGTCTTCATTCCATATTCGGTGTTGTAGAAAGTTTCAGAGCAAACAAATCTTGCCGGTTTTGTTTACTTGATTATATAAATATTAATAAAGTATTCAAGAAAACTGACTGCATACTTCGTGGTATTGCCAATTATAAATCCTCAAAACCAAAAGAAGATTCGTCTTTATCAGGTATTAAAGAAACTTGCGTCTTCAACAAAATCCCTGGTTTTCGCGTAACCAACAGCCCAGCAGTGGATGCAATGCACGATTTTTTAGAGGGTGCATGTCGTTATGATCTTGCAAATTCGTTGCATCATTTAATTTGCGTTGTTGAATACTTTACCCTTGATCAGCTCAATATTAAAGCTGCGTGCTTTTTATTACGGCTCAAACAAACATACGAACAAACCTCCTGAGATTTCGGAGACACATCTAAAAAAAATGTGCATTATTTTGTCCTCAGCTGAGATGTTGGATTTGGCAAAGAATTTAAAATAATTATTGGTCTCTTGGTTGACGAAAGTGACGAATATTTGCAGCTTCGGTGAGGCTCCAAGAAATCTTGGAGATAATATGCAGTACAAAGATTACCATTGAAACTCCAAAAATCTTGGATTTAAAAATAACAGAGTACTTGACTTCATTGAATGATACATTTTTCAACAGTTCGGAACCTAAGCATAGTTTTATGTTTCATTACGCTTCTGTAATGAGGAAAATTAGACCATTATGGAACATCTGCTGCATGAGATTCGAGAGTAAAAATCGTGAAGCAAAAATAATATCTGGCTCTGCTATGTGCAGAGTTAAGGTGTGTAGGGCAATGATTGCTCTCAGGCATCAGCTCATTTTAAATTATAGATTTCTTACCAAAAAATCCTCGTTTCCAACGTATGTTTGCAGCCGCATTCAGTCAGTTTCCATAGAGAAATTACCAGATGTCTCTACACTCTTAGAGTTGTTGCAAAAAGCTGTAATAGACAGAAATATCTTCGTAAAAAATTCAATAGAATTTATGGGACATACTATTAAAGAAGATAGTGTACTAGTCACCTTTTCAGAATTAGGTTCGCTGTTTCATTTTGTACATTTGATAATTTTAAATGGCGAAAACGATATGGATAATTTACCAGATATGGATAATGCTGTTGTTTCATACCTGATTAAATTGAGCGACGGAATGTATTGCATAAGTAAAAATTGGATGTGACTCTATAATAGACCGAATCCATTTCAAATCAGACAGGATTCTACACTTGAAGTCACAGAACCTATCGGTGACGAAATGTATTGTTTTTCAGAGGAAGTTAGGCGATACGTATTTTTCTGATTTGCGAACAAAATTTTCTAAGAAGTTATGCGCATTTGAATTGTATGCTTTCCTTTTTAAAGAAATACAATTTTTTCTTTAAACCTCTGTAACTTTTCACGTAATTCAGGTATGTATAATTTACTCGATAAATCTACCCTTATATTTTTCGTCAATTTTTTTTTAATTTGTGCATTGAAGAAGATATTTTTTATGTGTTATGCTGGATGAAAAACTTTTTTGACCAGGAGCATTTTTTTCTCGCAATCGCATTTTCTGCTCTTTCTCGCAAACCATGACGGATGCACAAAAATGTTAAGATAAAGGCTTGCACGTCTAAAAAAGTGATATAAAAAATATCTCTTGTTCTTTTGCGATATCCTTCGCCGTTTACGAGAAAAATTTAAAAGTAACATTATTAGGAAAAAAAATCCACACGGCCTCAAAAATGGTTGAGCTCCCATGATGCTGGTACGATACCTTTCTTTCGTTAGTAAAAATTGTAAACAAAATATGCAAAAAATAAAAAAGCTAGGTTTTTCAAGAAAATCTTTTTATCTTTCTCTTGAAATTGTAAAAACATGAAAAAAATATTTTCCGGAAAACCACACCTTTCTTATTCGTTCAACTATTTTTGGAAAGTTTCTGTTAATAGGAGAAAGGCATCTTATCAGTATTATGCGGGCTAAACCATTTTTGAGGCTGCTAGAATTTTTTCCACAAAAATGTGATTTGTGGATTTTTCTGAAAAACAATGAAAGAACAAGAGACTTTTCATCGAACTTCTTTAGACGTGCAAACTTTAATATTAACATTTTTTTGTATCTCAATGTTTTCGAGAAAAAGTAGAAAATTTGATTCGAAGAAACAAAATTTTCCTAGCGAAAAAAGTTATTAAGCCAGCATAAAACTTACAAGATCTCTATCTTACTTATCAAAGAACAAGTTCAAAAAAAACTTGCGAAAAACTATGAGGGTGGGTCAAAAGTTATAGAGGTTTAAAAAATTCGGGTTTTTTGAAAAACAAAGCATAAAACTAAAATGCGCATAACTTTTCAGACAAATTTTGTTCTTGTTTGTAAATCAGAAAAATACGTATCGCCTAATTTCCTCTCAAAAAACAACATATTTCTTACCCGAGAGATTCTGCGACTTCGAGTGTAGATCCTTGTCTGATTTTAAATGGATTCGGTCAATAGATATTACTTTATGATTTTATGTGCATAGTAAGATTGTAAAAATGTTTATAAGTTCTAAATATATCACTGTTGTAAACTATACAACTTGCATTTTATCTCTTACAGCTTACATATAATTAATCTTGGTAATAACCAACAAAGATCCAGGGTATCTTCTCACCTGGAAAAGCTAGAAATGTCAGGCAATTTTGTTGGTCAGGCAAACTCAGGGAATATTTCCCCCGTACTTAAATTTATTAAAAAAATATTAATATTAATTAAAATAACGATGCTTTTTATTTTCAAAATAAAAGTTATAGTACTGGATTTATTTTTATATGCTTATTCAAGTCAAACTGTTAATCAGCATTTTCGTTAATATCAGGAAAATATATTTTATCGAAAATATTAATGTGTTAAATATGCTCTGGATTTTAAGTACATATAAAAATAACTTAAGAAATTATTACAAACAAATGAGGCAGCTTATTTTTCTCTAAGGCTCAAAAGGGTTACAGACAAATATGTGAAAGGCATTTTTCGTTGAGATTTGGATTTTTTAAGTAGTAATTCCTACACAGTTGTACATTTACGAGGACAGAGAAAAAAATTCATAATTAACTTGCGTAATCGTTCTATTCTTGTTATAGTGATCTAGAAAAAATGCTTTTTTCTCTCTCTGAAATGACTCGTCTCCCTCAAAATTGTTCCTTTTCGTGTCAAAATGTCCCCTGAATATTGGCGGAATTTCAAAAAAATATTTGAGGATCTCTTGATCCCACCATTTGCACAAATTTGCTTATGATATTTTAGTTTGCGCTGTCAACGGATTCTTTAATTCAGAATACAAAAGGATAAAATGCGTATCCCAGGTGCAAAATTCGGTCGGCTGCCAGAGATTGACCATCGGCCCAAAGTCGGCCCTGCTTTGGTAACCGATCTACGACTAAGGTGTTTTCAAGCTGCCATGGTCTCACCGACTTTGGCAACCGACGTCGGAGTTGGGCGAAAAGCCGACTGTCGGCCCGATTCTGACCCAATTCGGGCTGATGATCGGATAAACTGTGGCAGATTGGTCGGTACGACCGCAAGAATGCGGTCGGTCCAACTCTCAAACTGCGTTGAGCTGTAGCTGAGGAGGATGGTTTTTTCATTGACTTTCAATTCTTCAGGTATAGAGTAATGCGTAAGACTCCCGACTGCTATGCGATAGATTCAGGTATAGGTGTAGGTTCAAAACCCCGTAGCGCTAGAAATTTTATTTGTAATGTAATGCTTAAAAATGTGATATATATATATATATATATATATATATATATATATATATATATATATTCAATATAAGCAGGACCATTAACATTTATAGTCAAAATACTCGCACTCGATTATTATTTATTTTTCGAATACCTATTTGTGTATTTCCACCTGTGTAGTACGAACCTTAGAAAATGAAAGTCGGCCCCACATTGTTGTCCAAGGTTGGGCCGACATCATCTTAATAGGTGGCCCATATATGGGACCAAATGTCGGGCCGACTTTGAGAAGCCAAAGGCGGTTGACCGTTATCATTTAGCTGGTTGGCCCGACCAGTGGCGCACAAAGTTGGAATGACCGTGGGCCGACGGTCAATTCGCACCTGAGATGTTACAAAGGACAATAATTCGTTGATAGTATCATTTGGAAAAAAAAACCATTTGGTGAAAAAATGGACTTTAGAGATCCCTAAATATTTTTTTTAATAATGCCAAAATTCTGAGGACGTTTTGATACCACACTCTAAGAAAAAGTCTATTAACAGTAAAATTACGTTCCTTTCAGAATGCATCCTTTGAAATTAAGCAGATTTCTTTTGTCCATCAATAGATTCGTTTCACTGTTCGAAGACTTGTGCAGATGAACGATTTCTTGTGACTTTGAAAAGAATTCCTTCAACTATTAAAGGATTTCATCTGTTGGCTAGCAGAGAAAATGCATCTGCGCCTGAGTGCATTTTTTCACTGCACGATTTATTATTTAATTGATAATGAAAGTAAAAAAACGTGCGAAATGTGGTGGAAAATGAATTTCTTCCAAAAATTAGGAATCCCAGATTGTGACGCGAACATTTTTTAAGGTACGTGTACTGAAAGAACAGTTTTTGATCCGCATAACCTCACTTCATATTGACTTTTACGCTTTTGACGATCGAAGTATAAATTTTTTTAACGCTTTTTTCAATCAAAAGTTCCTAAGACGTTCTTTGTGAAATGATTTTTTAAAGCATCGATTTTATACCGATTTTATATTTACATTGATTTTATATTTACATTCACCAAAGTTCGGCTTTTGTATATTTCTTGCACGTAATATCATGCAATAAGTTTTCTTTTAACGTATAAATTATTCTTTCTCTTGTTCTACAATAATTTTCACTTCAAGATCAAAGGAAATCCTTTCACAGTTAAAGGATAGCATTGGAAACGACAATCCTTCAACTATGAAAGGATTTCCTCTCATGCCAATTTTGAATAGAAAATCCCTTAATAGTGAAAGGAATCTTTTGACAGTTAATAGTCTGTTTTTAGAGTGCACAAGGAACAACTTGTACGTCAGCTATTTTGGAAAAAATAAAGCATTTGTTTTTAAAAATCCAAAATTTTTTTGGATTTTTACTTGATTCTGAATATCTCTAAGTTTCTTGAATCTTCGAAATTCAGAAGATGATTTCAAATCGGATTGCTGTATTTCGTAACAGTTTGGAGGTATATAGGATTAGAATTGCTCTAAAAAATGTGATACTTTATACGTGAGTGGCTCCTTATTCAGGAAAACTATACCTTGGAAAAATCTATAGATGCCTGGAAAAAACCTGGAATTGTTAGGGATTTTTTATTATTGAGTATTGACATCTTTTAACACATAAAATATCCACTAAATCTACTGATTAATAGTATAAATTCCCGTGCTACCTTCTCAAATGAGCAGATAATAACTTTCACATTTTCCAAAATTAAAAAAATTAAAATTCCAAAACTGTCGCTACATTTAAAAAATATGCTTCTAAATTAATTCTGTCAGTTTCTGTAATTATATGTATGTATGTATCATGCAGATGTTCGTGGCGTTAATAGTTTATTTTCCTTTTTGCGACAGTTTCATAAATAAAATCTGAGGAGCGACACTAATCAGCGTGAGCATAAGGTCCAGGCCTGACGATAGGGAGGGACGACGGGGACATCGTCCCCGGGCCCGGAGTGTGTGAGGGGGCCCGGATTTTCCGGAATCAGTCAAATTCTAAATTTTGAAAATTAATTATAGGGGCCCGTCATTCCTTGTCCCCGGGCCCGGTTTTCCTCTCCACGGGCCTGATAAGGTCACTCATGTATTTTATATGGATGACCTGAAGATCTATGCCGCTGGTGAAAGGAAACTTCAAAGTGCTATAAATATCGTCAAGAACTACACATGAGAGATTGGGATGGACTTTGGTTTGGACAAGTGTGCCAAAATTCATTTGAAGAAAGGAAAAATTACTGGCGTTCCCAAGGACCCTGAGCTTGTGGATATAAGTGTTATTAGATATCTTAACACTGGAGAGACCTATACATACCCGGGCTTGCCTCAAAGCCGCATTCAGGACGTAACATCAGTGAAGGAGTCTCTCCGAAGCAGATACAAGCATCTTCTTCGACAGATTTGGTCTTCCAATCTGTCGGCGTTGAAGAAGGTATCTGCGACTAACATGCTTGCCGTCCCGGTTCTACTCTACTCGTTTGGGGTGGTTCAATGGACGAAGAACGAGCTTAAGGCCCTTGATGTCACCACGCGTAAGATCATGCATATGCATAAAAGCTTGCATATCAATTCGTCAGTTCCGCGATTATACATTTCACGCC
>CAKNXH010054617.1:3944-15137 GCA_932178445.1 Andricus quercusramuli
AAAGGGTTCGTCCATCCTTGTAGAGCCCCGCGTGCAAGGATAAGGCTATTACTCTGAGACATCGCCCGATATCCCAGAGTCACCGTTAAAGACACCTCACCCAGGTGCCATGCAGCTTTCGGCACGGTTCGCACACCTTCGCTTAGGGGTTATTCCTTCGGGACCATCCCTGGACAATTGTCCGCGACTGCTTATTAATTATTGTAACCATATTCAGCAGAAACCCTTGGTACGGGGACCCTCTATCCGCAACCCAAGGACGCGTTCGGTGGCCTTGTCATAAGCCCTTCGGTTCTATTCCAAGGGAATCGAAACCGAAACCGAAACGAAATATATATATATATATATTTTCGGTTTCGATTCCTTTGGAATGGAACCGAAGGGCTTATGACAAAGCCACCGAACGCGTCCTCGGGTTGCGGATAGAGGGTCCCTGTACCAAGGGTTTCTGCTGAATATGGTTACGATAATTAATAAGCAGTCGCGGACAATTGTCCAGGGATGATCCCGAAGGCATAACCCCCAAGCGAAGGCGTGAGAACCGTGCCGAAAGCTGAATGTCACCTGGGTGAGGTGTCTCTAACGGTGATTCTGGGAAATCGGCGACTCTCGGAGCATACAGCCTTATCCTTGCATGCGGGGCTCTACAAGGATGGACGAACCCTTTCCCTAGCTGCTCGTGGGAACAACAATGACAACACCAAACATAGTTGTAGTAAGTGCGGTTCAGAACAATCGAACGCGCAGGGCTCCCGACAATGGGTCGGACAACAATGCCGACTACCCTACGGTTGGGGGAGCCAATCAAGACGGAGTCAATGCGATTGACCGGCGGAATCTTGTTACTTTTAAGTGGACGGATCAACTCAATGACGGCCTGCTGGAGTGCTACGATGCCAGTATGGTCCCTGAACGAGAAGGTTACATGGCACGACTGCATGCTCTGTCGTGCGAGAAACACCCAGAGCTCTCAGACTTTTCGCAACAACGACTGCGAAACCATGCCGAGAACCTCCGGAAAAAAGGTTATATAAGCGGAGTGCCTACTCAACCGCATCCAGTACAAGCCGGCAACAGAGAAAGAGAGGCGACACTGAGACCAACCGCGAACAGGCATCCAATAGAGGAAGAACGATGCTTCAGGACCCGGAGAAACATCAACATTCAGGTTTCTCCCAAGCCCAAAGATCTGAGTGAATTGGATGATGAACTTCGTCGAGATTTTTCCGAAGAATCCGACCTCTGGACTATCAGTTGTGGTGTGTACAATGCAGCGAGAACTTTGGCAGATGCAAGCCGTAAAACAAAACCAACGGTTGATCATAAGACCAAAAGAAGAATGCATCAACTCAGCACAAAGATAGGCTGGGCTAGACAGTACGCGTCCAGCATTCAGTGTGTGATTGACTACATAACATCTGGCAGGAATTTCACTGCCAAGGTTCGACGGTTCGCGCGCGAACTGCGCATCCGTCATCACACAATCAACAAATCAAAGCTAATGACCATCAGACAGCATATTGTTGACAGAATACGAATACTATCTAACGCTAGGAGAAGTCTAGAGCGGAGAGAGAGGTGGGTCAGTGAAAATCAACAATTTTCATCTGATCCATCTAAACTCTTCCAAGACCCTCCAATTACTGTCGACCATCCGCCCAAACCAGAGGAGGTCGAAGCATTTTGGAGAGAAGTCTACAAGGTCTAGCATTCATTTCAAGAAGACTTAAAGAACATAAATAGCTTCAAGGAGCTGTGCAATGCCCGTATTTTCACCTCATATCTAAAGTCGGAAGAGCCTATTCCGGAGGGGTTGTTTGAAGGGCGCACAGTGCTCCTGCCTAAGACGGGCAACTTAGCTGATCCTAAGAATTACAGGCCAATAACTTGTCTGAACACACTGTATAAGATCTTCACAGCCATCCTAAATGATAGGATTCTTCGGACAATTGAACCTGTGTGGCGAGAGATGTATGAACAACGTGGCTCGAAGAAAGGCGTAGCAGGATGTCGGGAGAACCTGCTCATCGATAGATGTGTCTGTAAAGATGCAGCATCCTATCAATGATCTCTATCGATGGCCTGGATAGATTACCGAAAAGCTTTTGATTCATCCTCCCATAGACTTATCATCTGTCGGTTGGAAAGCTTAAAGGTTCATCCACACATCGTGAGTTGCATAGAGAGATTAATGCCGCTTTGGAAAACCAGATTTACCATCTTGTCTGGAAAATATCGTGTGATTACTAACAGTATCACCTTTCAGAGAGGTGTGTTTCAGGGCGACACCATTAGCCCTCTCCTCTTTTGCCTCACATTATTGCCACTATCTCTCGCACTTCGCCATTCCGAAGGGTACCTCTGCGACAAACCTGGAGATCGAAAGCCTAAGGTAACTCATGTATTTTACATGGATGATCTTAAGCTCTATGCTAGAAATCAAGAGAAACTACATCTAGCTCTAAAAATTGTCACAGAGTACACTCAAGAGATTGGAATGGAGTTCGGGTTAGAGAAATGCGCCAAGGTTAATTCGAAGAAAGGAAAACTTAACGGCATCCCCGAAGATCCTGAACTCGTTGACAGAAGCGCGAAAAATGATCGAGGGCAGATTTTTGAGGAAAATGCCTGTCGTAAACTCAACAAAAAAGCAGATGAGCTCCTTGATTCAGAAATATATGAGGACATAGACCGCCTACGATTATTGCCTTTCGTTTCTGCTCTAAAAGCTATGGACAAAGTTGCAAGCTGTAGTTTATCCACTAGAGATATTGGGCCTGATTTAGATAAACACTTGAGTGAGTTGGATGAAGCTTTTCAGAGCATCGGAATTTCTAAAACATTAAAAATCCACGTGCTTTTGGATCACATTGCTCACTATTTACATTTTTTAGGTAAATATGGTTTGCGCCTATGGCCAGAGCAAGCGGGCGAGTCAATTCATAAAAATTTTTTGAAATTCTGGGCGCGTTATGCAATAAATTGGATTCACGATCCCTTGTATTCAAGCAGATTGAAAGAAGCGGTGGTTGAATTTTTTTCACGACGCCTTTAGATCAAAAAATTAAATAAATGTTTACTAATTCCTCTTTGTTAATTGTATTTATTCACACGCAAAAATATTATATAAATCTAATAGATGAGTACTAGTTAAAATAAATTAAAAACTTATAAAAAAAAAAATTGGTTAGCAGTTCGAACTCGAAAGTTCATTGCCTCACTACCCGATTCGGGTAGTGTTTCTAGGTGGATAAATACTACCAGTGTCGGTCCACCACACCCGCGACGGGCCAACACCACGCAGTATTCCCGAACGGTCACCCATCCAAATACTAACCGCGCACAACGCTGCTTAACTTCAGTGATCTTACGGGAACTGGTGTTTTCAGCGTGGTATCGATAAACAATGAAAAATGTCAAAAAATTAAAAAAAAAATTAAAAATAAGGAAAATATAAGAAAAGTGGGACCAATATACCGCCACGTCCACGCCGTAAAGCAAAGAGTGGTATCACAGTTGAGCCTTGATCGTCCGGATTCATTAAGACCGAATGTGATCCGGATAGTCGAATATCCAGATGATCCGGAAAATCATGAGGGTCGAAAAAAGAACTCAATTGAACTCTGACGATCAAAAATTGAATCAAATTCTACCGATTTCCAGTCCAAATAATCCGGCGAACTGGATGATCGGGGTCAAGATAACCGGATTTGTACTGTATTCAGTTGATGGATTAAAAATCTTCTTTTCCATAATTTACAGCGGAATGCAGAAAAAAAAGTTACAACATATACACACATTGAATCACATAAGTTTGTGCACGCTACATGCGCTT
Source organism: Andricus quercusramuli (assembly GCA_932178445.1). Classification (NCBI taxonomy): domain Eukaryota; kingdom Metazoa; phylum Arthropoda; class Insecta; order Hymenoptera; family Cynipidae; genus Andricus; species Andricus quercusramuli. The sequence continues at coordinate 7,780 of CAKNXH010054617.1, forward strand.
CTGATCTGTAAAAAAGCACAAAAAATGATTTCGCGATATCTCAAAAAAATGAGCAGCTAAGATTTTCATTCAAACGGATTTTGAAACAGTGGTCACGTACGAACAAATCCCCGCCTTCAGTTCTTGTCGATACTTTTTTTATATCTATCGCCGCTTGAAGCTCAGTGTGTTGAGTTGCAGTTTTCCGTTTTCGGTGGGAATGAAAGCGTGGTACTGTAATGTATCTGGCATCATGACAACTTTGTCAAATCTGGCTTTCAGTCACTCTGTGGCTAAGGCATGATTTTCTTCGCTGCTGAAAAAAATTTCGGTTTCCTTACAGTTACTCTTTGCCCACTGAAACAAAGCACGGAGAGTGAGTATGTGATATTTCGGAGAACATAATCAGCTTGAAAGTGCTGCTTGTCTCGATATATTCACTCCTATACCATCACATGCACTCTGACCATGAGATGTACCAATGAAGTGCCATTCAGCTTGGATACCAAAATCTTCTTCATGGGCTTGGAGATTAACGAAGCTACTCTTATTCTTGAAATGTTTCCCTGCCTTATGGATTATGAAGGCGTCATTCTCAGTGAAATCGAAGCAAATAAAAAACTCTCCAGGCAATAAATTTTCCTTCAGGTTTTTGAAAAAAATGTAAATGCAAAAAATGTAAATGTAAAGAGGATGAAAATTCAAAAGATGTATATTCTCACTTCTGATTTTTTAAAGCATATTCCCAATTAATTTTACACTGACCGTAATGCAGGCCTTGTTAATTCACCCTGAAAATGCAGCGAGCAGTTATTCTAGTAGCATATAATATTACTTAACTTGAAAAACTGGCCTAAAGCGTTGCACAAAGATCCTCGGCCTGAGCGCACTAGGGGAGATCGCGCGCCACCCGCCCTATCACGGCATCTCTTTTACGTATCGTTTTATTACTCAAAGACAAATTGATTTGCCACTCTGAAAAGTGGGGGTCTTATAGGAAAAAATCTCAGCTTTCTTTTAAAACTATTTTGAAGGAAGAAAAGTGCCCAAACTTAAAAAAAGTCAAATTTATTTTTGCTTTTCAAAAATTCGGGTCAAATTTTGACTTTTTCCAGAAAACGTTATTACCAACATAAATTTTGTGGCAATAGAACAAAAGTTACAAACGTTTGAAAGTAAGGCTTTCCTTGAAAAACCCAAAAATTGTACCCCCTCCACTTTGAGGAATAATTATCAAAATGAATTAATTTTTGGTGTGAGGAATACTATCTAATAGGAGTAAAATTGGGTTAATTTTCACCAGGATCGGACAACTTTCATTTTCGAGGTGGGTACACTCAAGAAATTATGACATGAATTATGACATCATTATTAAGACAAGAAATTACGATACATTACATCCGATATAGTCGCACACTTTTAACGATATTAACGCTATTAAAAATCGAAAACGCTGTGAAGGGTTTCGAACCACCTAAGCTACGTTTAACGCGTTCTATCGCTAACAACTAAACCTCACGGCTAACCTATCACTTAGAATATCGGGAAAAAAATCTCGGCTATAAAGTTCAAGTACAAGTACGTCAGGGCCGTACAAAAAATATCTGGTCCCCGTTTTATCGAAATTTGTTATTGTAACATTTTATCAATTAGCGGGCTTATAAATTTGTAGGACGTAAATAAAAACATTGAATAATTTTTTATTTGAAATTTTCTAACCATGAAACTTTAAATTATTCAATTGTAAATACTTTAAACTTTTGCAGGGTCTACTTTTTAAAAATAATAGAACATTATGCGTGCGCGCACTAATTACCCTTTCTATAGAGAAAGAACTTGGTTCATTTTCCAACATTTTTTATAGATTTTACAGGAAATCTTATATTATTTGAGAACGTTGTACATGATTTACAGAAGTTTCCTTATTATAGCGAGGACATTCCTCCAGTGAATTAAATATGAATGACAAAAACTTTTCCACTTACTTACAATAATTCTTCCTTTTGGTGGAAAATTAGTTTTTTTATTGATAATAATTTTTTCCAACTAAAAAGTCAACTCGATTTTGTTTTGAAATTTTTCTATAGACATTTGATCTTTTTGGTAGAGAATTTATTTTTTTCCTTGAGAATGTAAGTAAATACTTCTACGAAAATTAAAGTTATTTGCTCAAAAAATTATTTCTTTATCTGAAAATTTAGCTTTTTCAGTTAAAGATTTATCTATTTGGTTGAAAGTTTGTCTTTTTTTTGTAGAGAATTAACCTTTTCAGTTCAAATTCATGTAGTTTATTTAATTTCTTTGGTTAAAAAAATAGTTTTTTCTTATTGAAAATTAATTTTTTAAACTAAAAATTTACCGCAAGAATTTTTTTTTCAATTTTTTTTCAAACATTGAAAAAAAATTTTTTTTTTTTGTAATTTCTTTACTCCACTCTATGCAATATAAAATTAGTATTTTTCGTTACTACCTCCTGACAACTTTTTCGGACGGGCGCTAACCACCGACTCATGCTTCAAGCCTTCGGCTTATGCTGCAAAATTCACACTCGCACACAATCACCTATTTTACGCACTTGTATCACAAATAACTATTGTTTTTTTGTAAAAAATAATTTTTACAACGTAAAAGGTAGCTACTTCATTTTTACTAGAAAATCGATCTTTTCCAGTTGAAAATTCACTTATTTTGTTAGAAACACTTTCTCTTTTATGAGAAATCTAATTATTTAGCTAGAAAATTCATATTCTTTCGTTAAAAATTCAGCCTTGTTTTCAAACATTAGTCTTCGGGGATCTCCCGCCTCGAAGTTCGAAGTCAGTTATCCAGTGCCTTCCAATGTTTTTTCATCACCCGCATCTTTATACGTCAATTTTTAAATAAATTCTACTTTTGTTCAGTGACTTGATGAGTATTATCTACTGAGAGAAAAGGAGAGTCTATATATTTTGAATATTGCCCCGAGAATGTTGACGTCCCTAGCGACTCTCATTTTACCTCACTGCTGTGTGATTCCTCTCCTAATGAAAGTGAAAATCTCTTTAAAAATTCTGCAATCTATACTTTCTTTTAAGTGAATCGTTAATATCACACAAAAGTAAGCTTTATATCATTCATTTGATAAAAATCTACAATACTTCGAGTTATTTTATAATATACTGGTATTAAAATAATACAACCCTTAAATCAATTATTAGATATCAGAATTTTCACTTTTGGACTTGAGATTTTACATAACTCTTTTGTATTATTTATAGTTCTATTTTGCATTAAATCCTCAAATAATTGTAAACTTTATCTAAATGCAGTAATGTCCTCCATTTACCTAACAAATTGGGTAAATTTTAATGAACAAATTTTCTCCGTGTATTGGATGACAAATTTTCATTATCAACCATCACCTTGTCGCTAAAAGCATGTAATTTTAATGCTGAAATTAACTTTACAAACGAACAATAACTTGTTAATAAAAAATTAATTTGTCAATGAAAATTAAGTTTACAAGTCATCCACGTGCATCAAATTCAAGTTCATTATAAATTAAAATTAAAATAATATATATATATATATATATGTATATGTATACCATTAAGCCATTTCCCTTCCGGGTAGGCGTGATACTATCCGATTCGGGTAGTGTTTCTAGGTGGATAGTTTCTTGCAGTAAATAACTACAACTGTGGGCTCACCACACCCACGATTATATGATTATATATAATATGATTATTCACCGAAATCATGATCACAATCAGGGTGAATAACTTCGCTAGTCGAACCTACTGAATTCATAGCTGCTTGAATCGAGAGCTTCTGAATGAAAAAAATGGTACGACGCGTTTTTAAGAAAAAAGATTTTTTCATTTTTAGCCATTTCACACACTTTCAAAGAATAATGTCTTCATTATATTTAACAACTTTCCTTCTATACACGTGCTGTCTGTAGACAAAATTCAAATCAAAAAACCAGACGACCTACTTTCTGTACAAAAATACGAATTTTTAACACAATACATGAATTTTCAACCAAAGAGATTCCAAGTAAATAGTAAAATTTTAAATAAAAAAGTACATTTCAAGCCAAATTAGAAGTTCTCTACAATCAAATACATTTTTATAAAGTAGTGCAATTTGCAACCAAGTATTTACAACAATAAAAAATGAATTTTCAACAGAAGACTTGGAATTTCAACCAAGAAAGATTTTTCAATCACTTCTTTCAACCAAACCGTTGTATTTCTAACCAAAAAATATGACATTTACTTACCAGAAGCAATGAATTTTCAAACCAGAAAGAACACTTTTGAACAGAAGAGTTGAATTTTTAAGCCCAAAAGATCAAAAATCAACATAAAAGTTACTTTTCAACCAAAATAGATTAATTCTCTACTAAAATAGTTGAATTTTCAAAAACAAAACAAAAATGAGATTTTTGTATCAAAATATATAAGTATATGTATAGTTAAATTTTCAATAAAAATAGGTGAATTCTCAACGCAAAATGTAATAGTTTATATTTCAACTAAAAAATATTTTTATTTGAAATCAATCACAGTTGAATTCAACCAAAAAGGACGAATTTTCAAAAAAATAGCTTAAAATGTTTATTCACAACTTTTGCTCAGCCATTTTTTAGTTTTTTCTTGATAAAAAACCGTAATTTTATGACATTATTTGTCATATGACACCACAAGCACTACACTTTTTCACACTAGCAGATCGCTCACTCGACTCCATTTAAACATTTATAAATAAATCAACAAACGAAATGCTGTATAATTGTGCGCAATGTTATATCTGTTGTGATGTACAGTGAACTTTAACGTGAACAGGAAGAGTTTGAACCGCTTGAACACTCCCGGGCTCATTGGCTGAGCGCGCATAGTGGTTTCAGTGGTGGGGGGCACGGCACGGGCTGGAGGGATCCTACATGGGCGCTCTCACGAAGTAGTATAAGGAGACCCAACTTTAATATAAGAACTGCTAGCAGTTTTCCGAACTCCTTTCGCCAGATCGTACCCTAAGGGATTCTAGCGCCTTGTACGGGAAAACTTGAAACTATTGAATTTTTACATGATGTCTGCCCTTGTCGTCTGCTAACCTGTGTGACACAATGTCAACAATGTGAACCAGTGGAACATAATTTGATGAATTATTTAAACATTCAAAGTGCTGTTTCCATAATATAATAAGTTTAAAGATTAAAAATTTGGAAGAGAATAAATAGAACTTAAATGTTTTGAGACGGTAAGTTTTATTTTCAATATATAAATGCTAATCATAGGGAGTTGTATCCAAGTGACAAAAGCATTTTCATATTATAATTTATGTATTAGAAAATAATAATTTGGTTTTAGTTAATTTATTGAATATCAGTACAATTAATAGATATCAATGTAAATATTAAGTTGAAATAGTATGATTGTTTAATACTTTAGAAATTACGTTAGTTTTCTTACAACTTTGTAGGTGATATCACCTTTGACGGACGGGAAAAATCTTCATAGAACCTTTATAATTCCAAGCACAGCATTATATACAAATTAACTTTTTAAAAAACACAGCATTTCACGTAAACGCGACCGCAAAATGTCAGATTTTTATTTTTGTTATCATTTGAAAGATTTGAAAAACCTATGTTACAACGCTTTGCCAAAAGAGGCGCTAGTATCTCTAAGGGTACAATCTGGCGAAAGGAGTTCGGAAAACTGCTAGCAGAATTTTCCGGAATGGCAGATGGAGTAGGGTCTCCTTATACTACTTCGTGGGCGCTCTGTATCCGTGCACTACGAGTGGATTCAGACAGGACGGCACATGGGTGGAGTCTACCTCGCTCCACTTCCGAACCACTGGCACTCGGACAGTTGGCGCGCTTATTTGAAAAAACAGTTACTTGTTTTATGAAAAGGTTACTTTTGGTTACATTTTTTGCCCGAAAATAACTAAATTAATTAATTCATTGATCTTATTATTTAAAAACTTGTGAAAAATATAAGAATTCAAATTTTTTCAGTAAATTTGGCACTTTAGATCCGTGAAAATTAGGGAATAACAATGAAATAATAATTGGTTCGTATGTAAAATGTACAAAAAGGGCTATCAATTGAATTATTATGATTTTTGATGAAAACTTCAATTCAGCTAAAATTGCTAGTTTTTAATTAAAAATTTGAACCTTTTTTTGTTGAAATATCGAACTATGTATTATATTTTTCAAAGAGGATTTATCTTCAGTTTTTCTGTTGAAGATTCCCCTGTCTTCATAGAAAAACTAACTATCTGGTAGACAGATAACTTATTTGTCAAAAGTCCATATTTATTGATTTAAAATTTATCTGTTTTATAAAAATTTGTCTTTTTCGCTTAAAAACTTAACAACTTGGTTGAAAAAAAACCTATTTTGTTGAAAACTCCACTCGTATTCAGATCGAACGGCATAATCCTATACCTCCTACCACTTTTGAACCTGCGAAAAGAAATCTTTTTGAAAGAAAAATTATGCTTTTCTCTTTTATGCACAAGCTAATAGGGTCAAATTTTCAAAGTCCTGTAGAATACGTGTCGGAAAAGGTTGAAAATTCTTATTTTATTGGGGATAATTGGGTCGCCGCTCAGGCGCCAGTGTGGAACTTTTGAAGAAGTCCGTCGTATATTTACTTATAATGAAAAAATATCGCATTTGAGTGAAAAACTGAGTACTCCAGATAACATTCCACAAGAATTTTCATGTCCTTGGTAAGTGTTAAATGAATATAATTCATGAAAATTTAAATACAATTTTTTGCTATCATTTTGCAAACGTTAAAGGCTTTCATAAAACATGTGAAAATTAAATATATGAACAGGCTTTTCCATGGAACATTTAACTTTTAGGCTGTCGGGGGAAAATGCTGTTCCTATACCAACTTATTCTACACAAAATATATTGTACACAACGTTATATTATTCCTGCACAAAATATTTTCTACACACTGAGAAAAATGGATTATACCAGGTAATAAAAAATGTGTTACCGGATATAATCTTGGACTATTAACTATGGGACAGTGATCCAGATTATTAGAACTAAAATCTATAGATATTAAGAAATAGATATTACAGGATATTATCTTGGACTATTAAACTTTATAATCTGAGATAATAAAATCTATAATCCAAGATTTTAAAATCCAATATCCATATTAGTATCCTGGTCCATTAGAATTTAGATAACCTCAAATATATATATATATATATATATATATATATATATATATATATAATAATTTTTGAAAGCGTATTTATAAATCTATACGAAATTTTGATAGAAGAGCTCGGAATTAGAACTGGGACTATATTTTAATTTTTTAAACACACAATAAGCAGGAAAGTGGCTATCATAA
>CAKNXH010054617.1:20137-37767 GCA_932178445.1 Andricus quercusramuli
TGTGTGTGTATAATAAAAATTCGTAGAAATTTACGCAAAATTTCGTAACAAATTATAGATATTTAACATTATATACAACTGTTTCGTAATATTTTGATCTCAGGCTTAACATCGTTACAGCCTGAGATGAAAATGGGTTTCCTCAAAATGATAATGAATGTCTCAGGCTTAAGACGGTTACAGCCCAATATGTCGAATTATTTTTATTATTTATAATGTCAAGGCTGCCCTCACATGTCCAGCGTGTAATATTTGCGTCCATAAATATTCTTGCACGTATTTAGATTATCAGATTCGGGGAAATTTTTGCAAACATATCCACGCATGCATTCGATTTGCAAAGCCACAGATGCCGGTTTTAAGTGGTGATTCTGAACAGGCTGTAGCCAAATTTGATGACCACACGGAAAAAGCAGTAGCAATTTCTTCCACATCGCAAACAAATCTTCTTTCTGAAACTGTCGATAGTGAAATCAAATTAAACACTCTCTGGAACACAGTGATAGGTTATGCAAAAGAAGCTGATGATCCTGAGATCTACTGAAATCTCATCAAGACAGTAGAACGTCTTGTCGAGGAATTGCGAACAAATTCCAGAAAGAAGAAAGTGAAATCCAATGAAATTCAACTTCCTGGAGCACATCAAAATTTAGAAAACAAGGAAGATAGAACCTCAAAGATTTCACTCAACAGTAAAGCCCAGGAAAACGGTAACAAAGAGGATTTGCAAACCAACAAACCTCGAAAAAAAATCTATTGAAAATATGTTACTACTTGGCGATACAGCAACGGTGAATATCCACACTCAATTGGAGCATGTGTACGAGAAAAATAAGTCATGATTTTCAGAATTTTCAGGCACGATTCGCTAAATTGTAATCGCAAAATTGTAATTGTAACGTCGCAAAATAAGGAATTCAATAAATGATTTTTAAACCATTACAACTTCCATAGTCTTCATTTCTTGCCTCAAAATTTAGTTATAATCAAGGCTTTTTTTTGAAAATTCCATTGAATATTCTTTCAAAATTACCTAAAAAAATATGATGTTAGTTTTTCTACAATAATTTTGATACATTTTACATACGAACTAATTATTATTTCATTGTTACACTCGAACTCCAAAGATACGAGCTCCAGAGATACGAGCAATCCACAGATACGAGCATCTCGACTCCAAAGAAGCGAGCGGAATTTTTTCCCCTTTACCCCCACCATTTCCGAGAGTGAGGCGCGCGCGAGAGCCCGCTGATTTGAATTCGACGTTTGTTCACCGGAAATTGCACACGCGCGCGTGCGCGTAGTGGGCCTACGGGCGTTACCACGCATTAACCCCAAAATCTAAACGTTGCAGGAGTGGGAGCCCCTTTGACGCTCGTATCTTTGGAGTTCCCGATTCCCGAACTTCTCGTATCTTTGGAGTTCGAGTGTATTCCCTAATTTTCATGGCTCTAAAGTGCCAAATTTACTGGAAAAATTTGAATTTTTACATTTTTCACAATTTTTTAAATAATACGATCAATGAGTTAATTCATTTAGTTATTTTCGGGCAAAAAATGTAACCAAAAGTAACCTTTTCATAAAACAAGTAACTGTTTTTTCAAATAAGCGCGCCAAATGTCCGAGTGCCAGTGGTTCGGAAGTGGAGGGAGGTAGACTCCTCCCATGTGCCGTCCTGTCTGAATCCACTCGTCGTGTTTCTCGGTTGACCGGATCTCGGAGTGCAGACGGCCAACCGTTTTGGTTACTTTGCGCGAAGATCAAATGTCCCTAGGTGGCCACTGCTGGTTCGCAAGATGGCTGTCACTGGGCCAGTTTTCAATTGTTTGAAGGGAAAACGTCCCGTTTTTGCAAAATAGTGAATGGTGATTATAACCTATAGTTTTAGTGAGATAAATCTGTGTAGAATGGAATGGAACTTTGTGTACACATAAACTTAATATCTTGGAAGGATGATTTTATTTTATTTCAAACTAAAAATTGAATTTTTTATTGTAACCCGCAGTGAAGCCTGGTTCAATTTTGTATCTGTTTTGCAAAAATGCGGCATTGTGTTTTGAAAACTGGCGTGGCGACAGGCATCTTGCGAACCAGCAGTGATCGTCTAGGGACATTTGATCTCTGCGCAAAGTAACCAAAACTGTTGGCCGCCTGCAATCCGAGCTCCGATCAACCGAGAAACACGGAGAGTGCACGGATCCAGAGCGCCAATGTAGATACTTGCTAACAGCGTGGGCGGACGTCAAGTACGTTTTCCAAATCTAAAATATCTCAGTAAATTTTTAACGAATCGATATGAGATTTTCCAAAAAACTTCATTCAACATTGCCGAACAAATCACTTACTGGACGTTGTTTGAAAGTCGAAGTTACCTAGATACTTTTTACCGGCGAAACCAAGAAAACACAATTGTACTCTCTAGCATCGCTAGAGTATTTTGAATACGTCCTGCAAATATGAACTCATTTCAATAATATTTGGCCGAGTTGGAACGATTCAAGTTTTAAAACTTAATTAAATCGGGGAGATTTTTTTTTCAATATTTCGTTTTTATTATTAAAAATGAACGTTTGGCGAATAAAATTCCAATGGGAAAAAGTTTCATTTTCTTATTCTCTACAATTCTCAATTAAAAAAAAAAAACAGATTTTTCGATTTTGAAAATTTTCATTTTTTGAGACGATCGGACAATACTTTTACGCGTTTTCGAGCTTCGAGCTGGTTCTTGCACTCGGCGGGTCAATTTAAGAACCTAACCTATGAAGGGTAGTTTTCGTGAACGAAGTGAATTATATTTCATTTATGCTAAAAAATGTTTATTATAGTGAATCAATTTTTATTTAGGTGAATGAAAAAGAAGAAAAAACCATGAAGGATAAAGTAAAAACATAAGAAACTTGGTCAATAGGGTGACCAGAAAAAAACACTTTTGGTTTTCTTAGGAGTGAAGGGCAAATAACGGTAGTTTATGCGATTGTAGAAGCCAGATTTTTTATTTTTTATTTTAAACAATATTTAGAGGTGGCCCATCGTCTTTGAAGTTCTTATGTAATTAACATGGGTAAACTCAACTTTTTTTTCATTTAAGATTTCAACCACGAAGTCATCCACTTTTTAATTTGGACTTTTAATGTATTGTTCTTGAGGTTCTCAGAATCCACATCAAAACATTTTTTCAATTGAAAATTCATAATTTTTCAAAGTATTCAAAGACCAGTAACCAGGGTCGGCGTCAAACTTTTAGCCCGAGTGGGTAAAAAGGAGTTAAGGGGGGGCAGATATGCCGAACTTGCTCAGTGTTGGATAGGAATATAAGATTTTGTCCGCAAATCCCGAGTGGGTAAGTGCTCTGTAATTATTTACAATCTCCCGATAGGATGTGATTGTTTCAGTTTTGGTGGAAATCGCGATATTTTTAGGCATTTTTTTTTTTGAAAAGCAAGTGTCAGAAAGCAGCGTAGTTGCCTTTTTTCCTGCTGTCAACTGCTGGATCCACAGAAATAACAGAAGTGAATTTTCTTTGCGGGTAATTTTCAAGTAGATAAAGTTGAATTTTTTCGCATCGAAACAAAACAAGATTCAATGGAGTTGTCATGGTAACCTTTTCCTATGTATTGGGTAAATCTCAACACGTGAAGTTAATTTTTGTTGCAGGTAAAGATTAATCTGAAATCGCTGTAAAGATTACATTCTGTTTTTTGTGTGGCCTTTCTTTGACCTAACCAGCAGCAAAAAAATGCACCGCCGCCGGTTTCTAGCACTTACTTTCCAACACAAAAAATGTCCCAAAATATCGTTTGTATCGCTTTAATATCTTCATTAGAACTGAAGATAGTATAGTTGTACATTTTTGTTATTTTAGGCAACAATTTTTAATATTTCTCAAATTTGTCAACTGCAATTTGTTCACAAAAATGTTTTCCTCATATTCGCGATTTTTTCAAATTTTTTCCTTCGCCTTTTATATAAGAAATAATACTCTAAACTTGACTCTTCTTAAATGTGCCCAAAATTCCTTACTTTTTTTTTTACATTTTTCAGTCTGCAATGCACAACAATTTTTTTACATTAACGTCTTCAAGCTCATTTACGTGAACACTTTCAGCTTTCATATGACTATTTACTAATTACTCTAGCTTTTTTTGGCTGAGTAGTTAAGCATCACAGGCAGATGCATATCATTTTTGCGTCGATAGTAGTCGGTTTGCTTCAAATCTCCATGTTTCGAAACCTCCTGACTCAGAAAAACGATTTTTACGAAGGAGCCTGTATGTATGTTTGTCCGTCTGTATCCCGTAGGCAGAATAACTTTCGAAAGACTAATCAGACTGGACTGAGCTTTGGCACACGTTTTTAAGGCATAAAAAGAAGGACGGGTTCGTTAGACAGCTATTTTCGATGAAAATTCAAAAAGTTAAAAGAAACGTTAAATCATTTTCAAAATTTTTGAGACCATTTATTTTTGAGACTTCAAGATTCCATGTACAGGTTTTCGTAATACTCAGAAATGCGAACAATTTATCCTTAGAACTTTTTTCGAAAAAAAAATACAATTATCAGAGCTAAAGCATTTTCAAAATCTAAAAAAAAATTGAACATTTTAAGCTAAACAACGCACGATATAAAAAAATTCAAAAGGAGAAAAACGTTGCTTTTTGAAAGTCCTACAAGATCATCATGACATCTTTTTCAATTTTTTTGAAAAATCAAAAATTCAAATTTTGATCCCACAAAACACGATGAAAAATTCCGTTAGGCCACCTTGGTCCTATTTATGGCTGTATTTTAGTCCTATCTATTCTAGTCAACGATCCAGGTAGAGCTCCTGTAGCCAGTTCTGATGGCTAAGCGGGCGATAGTTATTTGCGCCAATTGCCCTACCTCTAATCCCTAGATCGAAAAAGGTTCTCTAATCCTACGTTGGCGCAACCAACCTCCTCCGTGCTAAGCTGTGGGGGTTATAACGGGGTCACATTTAAGTGCTTAAAATACAAAAATAACTTCTGTTTTCCATTTTGAAATAAGTCATTTGAGAGTTACAAAATGAGAATCTACGAAAAAATAAATAAGCAAACATTTGTAGTCCTTTCTTAGCGGCCTTTCGTGTTTCGGAATCCTGAAGGTTTGACCCCCATAAATTAAAATATAAAAAAGGATCCAAATCTTTCAGGCAATCTCTAGAGACGAAATCATTCGAATATTAACTAATAATTCACAGAAATTTGTATGACCCGGCCTCACATTTTCGCCAGAGATGTTCCTGAGATTTCCTTTCGACAGGGCCCCTCCTGCATATATTTCGACGGGCGAAATAAGGTACCGTCCTTATTTCGCCATACTTGTATGTCGAAACAAGCTACCGACGGCCATTTCGCCATACACGTATGGCGAAGTAGCCACACCGTTTTAAAAACATTGCGGGCCCATAAGTCTAACCTAAAACTTTTTGCCATCTGTCCCTCATGTCAGGCATATGCCACTAGCCACAGGATAGCATCGAGAATGATCCAAACAGGTATACTGGTATGCTATAAGCTCAGCTATGCGACCAAAGCAGAACTTGACTCGCGGCTCTCACTCGTTCCTCGCTCTCCGTCTGTTGGCAGTCATCTGCTGACGATTGCGGTTAAGTCAAAATAATATCACGATTGCAATATCCTCTCTCCTTTTGTCGGAATACCATTACCATCTTTCAATGACATTTGATGAAAGCTCAAAGATAATGCAGTGTGGATCATAAGAGATAATCGAGAGTCGCCTACTCGAAAAAGACGATCGAGTAGGGTGCATTTTTAAACATTGGGATCTCAGGCCTGAGGACTGGACTGGTCTTATGTTGCATTGCACAACTGTTGCAATATATATTTGAATAACAGGATAAGTTTATGTCTTTGAATTGTTCTGATATATCCTCATAAAAAAAACAATCATATTAATGGACAAATACCAGAATTTTTGTATGTAAATAAAAAATGCAAGAAAATATAGAATGAACTATCATTCAAAACCTACCTCCCTTTTTCATGAAACTTTCTTTTAAAGTATGCGGACTCAATATGCACCTAAGCGTACGAAATATTAAAAATACATTCTTCAGAATACTCAAAGTGTTCAACACTTAATTAAAACGATGATAAGATAATGGCAAATTACTGCGGGAGCGTTTAAGTTACCAATTTTTTAGTGGTATTCCTGAGAACTAAATAGGCCTTCAAGGGGGGGGGGGGGGAGGTCACTGTGAGCGGAACGCTAATGTTAAAGTAACATTCACATACTATAGAAAAAGCATTACTTATTTTTTGAACAACTCCATACATTTAAATTGCAAACCTTCAAAATTAGACAGTTTACAATGAAGAATCATTTAAAATTAATTGATTTCAAAATCAAAGTCATAGCCATTTTAAAATGGAGCTTTCAGATCGTAAATCTGAAAAAACTTCGGTATACTAAGCATTCTGAATTGAAAACATGACTGAACTTTTTACATTCTCATCATAATGAGAAGGTATTGATTTTATGTGAAAAATGGCTTTCGTGGATTCCAACAGATGTTGACGTTTTGAGGCCCCCTGAATGAGAAAAAATAGTTTTTACGTCGCTGTCTGTCTGTCGTTGTCGTCGTCGTCTGTATACCGGATAACTTTTGAAAGACTGATCGGATTGGATTGTGCTTTCGCACACAGTTTCAGAGACCGAAAAGAAAGATCGAGTTCGTTAACCAGCTATTTTCGATGAAAATTCAAAAAGTTAGAACATTTTCAAAATTTTTAGACCATTTTTTTCGAAATTCAGAAATACCATGGACGGCTATCCATATTTCTTAAATATTGAAATAATTTATTTAGAATTACATTTTTCGATAAAAAGCCAATCTACAGAGTTACAGCATTCTCAAAATATAAAACAAGAAACGAAAATTAACATTTTCAGCCAAACAACGCTCGATACGAAAAAATGTCAAGAAGAGAAAAATGTTTCTTTTTGCACGTTCTACAAGATTATCATAATGACTTCCTGAGTTTTTTTGAAAAATCGAAAATTCACATTTTTATTGCACAAAAAATAATGAAAAATCCAAAAATTTAATTTTACGGTCATATTATGCAAGATACGACAAATGGTGATATATATTATATATATTGTATGAAAAAAAAGAGTTTTTGGTTCCTTACCTAGAGGTAGGCCGGGAACTGGCATATCGGAAAATAGGAACTCCTATATAATTCAACGTTGCTGAAGTTTGGTGACCTTCTCAGCATAAATCATCAAACAATTGCGACTCTCTCGGTTTCCATTCCTTGGGGGCCCCCCCCCCGTAATCTTAAGGTAAGAGTATTACGAGAAACTACGCACGTAAAGAAACTAGATATTCTACCTGTATCAGAGAGAAAGAAAAACGGTTACGAAAGTGGGAACATAGAAAATGGGGTGTTGAAAGGCGGTTTTGAAATATGGCCAGGAGTAGATAGCGAATCACATTGTAGTCGATTTGATTATGAATAAAGAAGCAAGACAGCATCTCAAAGATCAAGGATCAAGAGACGTCAAAGACGCCTTCTGGGACACTTTAAATGATACAATAAGTACTTTCGATCATGGTGAAAGAATCATTCTGCTAGGAGATATGAACGGATGGGTCGGCGTCCAACGTCAGGGTACAGATACAGAAAGGGTGCTAAGTAAGTCTGGGGGTCCAACAAGAAAAAATTGTAACAGGGAAAAATTAGTTCGCTTATTCTTAGAAAAGGGCATATTTATTACAAATTCTTGGTTTAGACATAAAATGATCCGCATGTCTACCTGGCGAAAAGAAAATAGCCTCAGTATAATTGACTTCGTTATTGCGGATGAAAGGCTAAGAGAACTAGTCAAAGATACGAGAGTCATGATGGACTCTGAATGCAATACTGACCATAACCTTTTAGTCTCCAAAATAAACTTAGGGCGGGAATAAAGAAGAAAGAGAACGAAAAAAACTTCCAATGTCCATTTTTCAATAATCATTTTAAAATTGATCATATATATTTTCCAAAAATGACTTAGATACTTTTTTTCTCCCCTTTTCAGATAGTTCGAAAAGATCATTTCGATTGTAGGATTTATTAGAAAGTTACGAAAATAAACGTTGAAGTAAAGGAATTTCCTTCTTCATTTTGAATCAAATAAAAATTTAGTCATTTTTATCTAAGGACATACATAGAACATAACATATGGTCGTTTCGAAGCGCGACGACCAAATTTCGTGCCGCGAGCGCGCTCAAACTTTTGAGCAGGGCCGTCTTCAGGGTTGCGGGGGCCCCGGGCTGGTTACATTGTGGGGGCCCATTTCTAAAGAAGAAAAAAAAAAAAAAAAGGTCTTGGAAGTAGGAGGCGATGCATAAGTTTGTCCAGTTTGTAGTGTTTTGTGAGGGCCCCTAAAATGTGAGGCCCTGGGCCGCAGCCCCGACGGCCCTATTGTAAAGGCGGCCCTGCTTTTGAGTTTCTACTATACGATCAACAGAAATGAGCGTGGTGCGCGAGGTTTACATAATTTTTAAACAAAACATCAAGCGCGAAGCGCGAGTGTCTTGATGAGTATGTGCTCCTTAAGGTCGGTAGAACCTTAAGAAATTAGTTCTTCTTTTCATGTAAAACTGACATAATTAAACGAAAATCAGGCCATAACGATGAAAGTTACTAATAGCCCGCGAAGCGCGCAATAACGAGCACACGAAGTGCGAGAACCTAGACGAACCGAGCTTAAAGCGTCAGGCAAATGCGTCACACGAATTCACATAAAGTCACGTGATATCATATGAAGTCACGTGAAGTTACTTTAAATCACCTGAATTAATTTGAAGTCACTTGAATTCTCCTGAAATATCTAAAGTCATTTGAATTTACATTAAGTCACTTAAAATCACTTGAAATCACTTGAAGCCTCCTGAAGTCACTTGAAATCTCCTGAAATATCTGAAGTCATTTGAATGCATATGAAAACTCGAATTTTCCTTTAGTTACTTGAAATCTCCTGAAGTCATTGAAATCTAAAGTATCTTGAAGTCGGAAGTAGGTGTACACTGTACACCTAATCAGTCGAGTTGTGAACCCCTTGAATGAAACCTTTAGAATTTGTGTTGCTAAAAATATTTAATGGAAAATTAATAAATCAGACATGGGTGCTAATTTGAAAATTAAATACAGTGTGCATGTATATTCGGATTTCTAATTATGAATTTAAGACGCGAAAAATTCAAAATGTCAGACTAAAAGTTTCAAACATTTATATACGTTATTGAAGAAAGAGAAATGATGAATATAAAATAAAAGGACTTGAATTCAATAATTCTGAACTGAGACAAGAATAGGGCTGTTTCCAGTTAAGGTATCTCAGTATCCCTTAGATCAGGGAAGTATATATCATAGGTAGCACTAGTTATATTGAATAGGCACATAAATTCAGCCGCTGGATAGTGTAAGGGCATATAAAATCCATATGTTTCAAAAATTTAATTTTCAAAATCGATTTTAAAGACAATAGGGGTCAGGCGGAACGGCCATGTGAATTTTATATGCCCATACACTATCCAGCGGCTCAATTATTCTCAATACTCCCACTAATTCTGTGCCCTTTTCCAGAAGTAAAGTGATAAACTGACATAACATAATTCATAATGAAAATCAAATTATAAGTGATTTGTAATTCCTAACAAAGAGCGAATCTTTTGAAAAGAGACCTTAGGTAGAGATTTTGTTAACACATCAGTTAATTGCTCTGTTGTAGGAACATACTTAATGTCTATAACATTTATCTAATACTTTTCTCTTACAAAATGATAAGAAACATCAATGCTGTATTTCGAACGCTTGTGAAAAACTGGATTTTTAATCAACTTGATGGCACTTTGATTATCAACGCACAAGGTTGTCGCACGGATTTGATTTTCACTTAACTTTGAGAGCAGGTCTCTCAGCCACACTACTTCTCTTGTTGCGTTGGATGCAGCCACGTACTCAGCTTCAGTTGTTCACAGAGAGACAGATTTCTGTCATTGACATGTCCAAGTAATTGGACCTCCACACATCAAGAAAAATTATCCATTCGTGGAGCGTCTGGTTTCTGGATCACTGGCGTAATCAGCATCTGCATATCCGATGAGAGTTCTACTTTCATTTTCGTTTGTATATTCAATTCCAAAATCACGTGTTTCTTTTAAGTATTTTGTAACTTTATTCTTTAGCTTTAACCTTTGAATTATCATGAGAAATCATTCAAAAATCTCGAGAACTTCCAAACTGTGCCATTTTTCTTCCATGAGAGAGCTTTCAATTCATTCTTTTGACAGACTTGCATGTTGGTGGCGGAAGTGAGAACGTGTTTGGTGACAGGTGGTGAGAGGATTTTACTGAATTTGTGTGGAAGGTGTGAGTGGAGTGTGAGGGTGGAAGCCGAGGAGGTGAGTAGAGTTGTGTGGGGTGGATTGGGGAGATAAAAAGTGGTTTTTGACGAGGGAGTGAGGTGGGATTAAGGTAGATAGTGAAAGTGAGGTTAGGTTGGCAAGCAGTCGGAGGAGCTTGCGGTCGGGAGTCTTGGGCATTTGAGGGCTCAGGGGTGGTTATAGCAGAGTTAGGGGAGGTAAAGGGAGAGAAAGGGGTGCCTGCAGGGGACGTAAGTTATAGAAAAAGAAAAAAAAAAACAAGGGAAATAAAGGGAAAATTTGGCGGCGAAGCTGCAGAGACATCTGTCGGCCGCGGTGGGTATTGCATGGAGAATTCCCAGTTACCGGCGGCAGAGCGGGAGGTAAGCAGTGAGAGTGCTGTCAGTGCTGCTAGTGAAGTTGACGGGGAGGAAATTTTCCACGTGCCACGACGGACAACAAGGCGTGGCTCGGGGTCGAGTAGCGCGTCTGGGAGAGGGGGAAGGCGGAACGAAGGAAGCGAGAAGGTAAGGGAGAGAGAGTCGAGCACAAGTGACGGGGAGGATCTCTTGAAGAGGAAGAGAGACAGCCGAGAGAGTCCGGACAAAAGCGAATTGGAGAGTCCATTCAAAAAAAGCGTGAGAGCACGTAGGTCACCCCCCCAAAAAATGGAGGGATTGTTCGAGAAGGAGGCTATCGGGATGCTGGTAGGCGAGATCAGGGGGCTAAGGAAGGACGTGAAGGGAACTAAAGAGCAGGTGGAAGGTATGAGGGAAGAAACGAGAATTAGAGATGAGAAATGGGAAAAGGAGATGAAAGAGATGAGGGAGAGAGTAGAGGGGTTAGAGAGGGAAAGGAAAGAGAAGGAAGTTAAAATAAAGCAGATGGGAGAGGAGATCAGGCTGTGGCAGGAAAGGACAGAAAAGAGACTTGAGAAGGTGGAGGGCAGGACGGAAATGGAAGTAGGTGACGGAGGTGGGGGAAGTGAGATTAAAGGTATTTGGGAGAGGGTAGAGAATATGATAAAAGATAAAGTAGGAGAGCGTAGGAATGAAAAGGAGGAGAGGGCGGATAGGGAACGGATAAGGGTAATGGAGTTGAGAATGGAGAGAAAAGAGAAGGCAGACAGGAGAAATAATATTGTGATAAGAGGGTTGAAGTTGAAAAGTGGAGAAGAAAGGGAGGGCGTGGAAGAGCTGCTACAGAGCATAGGGTGGGTTAAAGGCAGGGTAGGGAAAATTAAGTTGGAGGGGAGGAAAGAGAAGGAAGTGGCGGTTGTGGAGTTGGAGAGCTGGGAAGAAAAGTTGGGGGTAATGCGGAATAAGAGTAGGATACAGGATGCGGGAGTTTTCATAGATCACGATTTGACGAGAAAGGAAAGGGATGTACAGAGAATGCTTTATGACAGGGCGAGGAGGGAGAAGAGAGAAGGGAGATCGGCGAAGGTAGGATATAGAAAAATAAGAGTAGACGGGAAGATGTGGGTGTGGGATGAGGAGAGAGAGGTGTTGAAGGAAGTGCAGGGGGATTTGTTTCGTAGAAAGTAGGGGGGTGGCGGTAACGCAGGGTAGAGGAGTAGTGAAGGTGCTGTACTGGAACGTAGCAGGGGTAAAGAAGAAGAACGAGGAGTTCTGGCGCTATATACAGGAATTTAATGTTGTTGGACTGGTAGAGACGTGGGTAGAAAGAAAGGAATGGGATAGAATAGAGCCAAAGCTACCAAGGGGGTATAGGTGGAGACTTCAGGAGGCGGTCAGAGTGAAGAAGAAAGGAAGGGCCAGTGGGGGAATTATAACCGGAGTTAGAGATGGATTAGAGGAAAAAGTTCATGGAGAGGAAGAGGGGAGGGAGTGCATATGAGGGAAATAAAAATAGGAGGGATAAAGTGTAAGTTTGTGACAGTGTACAACAAGGATGGGATGGAAAGAATTAAAGAAAGAGTGGAAGACCTGCAGGGCGGAAGAGAAGAGGGTATGGTGGTAGTGGGTGGGGACTTTAATGCGAGAATGGGGAGCGAAGGGGGACTTTACAGGGAAGGGGAGAGCTTCGAGAGGAAATCGAAGGATAATGTAATAAATAAGGAGGGGGAGATTCTAAGGGACTGGATGGAGGATAGAGGGTGGGCAGTGGCGAATGGTATGGCAAATGGGGATGAAGAGGGAGAATACACATATGTAAGTAAGGTGGGGGTATCGGTGATAGATTATGTGGTCCTGAATATGCAAGGATGGGAGGAGACGGAAAAATTCGCAGTAGAGGGGAGGGTGGAATCAGACCATCAGCCATTGAGTCTGTGGATAAGAGGTGAGGGTGGCGGAAGACAAGGCAGGGAAGAAGTCTCGATAGGGGAGAGGGTGACCTGGACGAGGGAGGCGGTGGAGAAGTATCAAGAGGAGCTAGGAAAGGTACGCTTTGGAGGGGAGTCGGTGGAAGAGATATGGGAGGATCTGAAAGAGAAGGTGAAAGGTTGTGTGCAGTAGAAGGTATTTAGAAAGAAGAAGAAAGAAATGGTGAAGCCGTGGTGGGATAGGGAATGTGAAAAGATGAAGAGAAAGGTGAAGAGGAAGTACAAGAAGTGGAAAGAGGGTAATGCGAGAAGGGAGGAGTACGTAGAAATGAGGAAGGGGTTCAGATTGGTGTGTAAGAAGAAAGAACAGGAAAAGGAGAAAGATCTGGAAGAGGAGTTAGCAAATGTTAAGACAGAAGGGGACGTCTGGAAGATAATAAATAGGTTCAGGAGGCGTAGGGTGGGGGTTAGCAAGAAGATAGGGAGTGAGGAGTGGAGAGAGTTTTTCAAAGAATCATTCCAGGGCTTGGATTCAAGGAAGAAGGATGGGGGAAGTAGAAGAACGGGGGAGGCAGAGATGGAGGAGTTGAATGACGAAGAGATAGAGAAGCAGATAAGGAAGTTGAAAAGGTCAAAAGCAGCAGGGCTGGATGGGGTAGAGAACGAAGCATGGCTGTTTAGTACACAAGAAGTTAGGGAGAGGCTGAAGGAGGTAGTGAAGAAATTATGGAGGGGCAAGGGATTCCCAGGAGGGTGGAGAGAAGGGCTAATAGTGCCACTGTATAAGAAAGGGGATAGAGATAGGCAGGAAAATTATATTGGGATTACGCTAATGAATACGGCGTATAAGGTATACGCGATGGTGGTGGCAGAGAGACTGCGGAAGGATTTCGAGGGGAAGGAATATTGCCCGAGACGCAGGCGGGATTTAGGGCGGGTAGGAGTACTATCGACAATATCTACGTGATGCAGCACGTGGTGGATAGAGAATTAGCGAAGAAGGGGACGAGAGTGTACGCGTTTTTTGTGCATCTCAAAGCCGCGTTTCCATCGGTGGATAGGGGGAGGTTGTGGGACGCAATGGAGGATAGGGGAGTAGAGAGAGGCCTAATTGAAAGGGTAAGGGAGATATATGAAGAGACCAAAGACAAGGTAAGAGGAGGGGAGGGGATTACCGAGGGATTCCGGATGGATAGGGGTCTAAGGCAAGGGTGTCCACTTAGCCCAACGCTTTTTGTGATTTTAATTGCGGATATGGAAAGTAAGCTGGAAGCCGGGGTGGGAGGAGGAGTAAGGATAGGAGGGGTTAGAATTTGGTCACTAGCGTATGCAGATGACATAGTGTTGCTGGCAACCAGCGAGGAGGCCTTAAAGGAGATGATGAAGAGGTTGAGAAGATACCTGGATGAAAAGGGGTTAGAGCTGAATGCGGAAAAGTCCAAGGTTATGGTGTTCAGAAAAGGAGGGGGAAGGGATAAGGGAAGGGAGTGGAAGTGGAAGGGAAAGGAGGTACAGGAGGTGAAAGAGTTTGTGTACCTGGGCTTCGTGTTTCGAAGGAATGGGGGAGTGGATGGTCACATAAAAGTGAGAGTGAGGAGGGCAAATGTGGTGGTGAGGCAGGTGTGGGGGTTGGGAATGAACTTATTCGCAGATGACTTTGGAAGGAGAATGAAATTGTTTGATTCACTAGTGATGAGTGTGCTATTGTATGGGGTAGAGGTGTGGGGGTGGAAGGAAAGTGAAGAGGTAAATAGAACGCAGGAGAGATATGTAAAGTGGACCCTGGGGTTGGCAAGGAACACGCCTAATTATATTGTCAGGAGGGAGACGGGGAGAACGAGTGTAGGAATTCTAGCAGGGAGCCGGGCGTGTAAATATGAGGAGAAATTTTTGGAAGAGGGGGGAAGTAGGCTGGTTAGGGAGTGTTGGTGGGAGAAGTAGAACAGGGGAGGGGGTGGGAAGATGGAGGCGGAGAGGGAACGGTATTTTAGAATGAATGGATTGCAGATGGATGAAGTGAGAAGGATGCACGAGGAAGGAAGGAAGGTTTATGAATTGGTGAAGCAAAACAGCATGGAGAGAGAGAAGACAGAAGGGGAAGAGAGAATAAAAGAGTCAAGATTTAACGGGAACTATGTGTGGATTATGCCAAGCGCAAGAGCGCAATATTTGTGTGTGAAAGGAGAGAAAGGAAGTCAGGAACTTATAGCGAGGATGAGGTGTGGGTGTATGGAGGTTTTCAATAGGTTTTGGCTCTCTCGAGAGAAGAGGATGTGTGAACTGTGCGGAAAGGGGGATGCAAGAGTGGAGCACTGGCTGGAGGAGTGCGGGGAGGTGGAAAGAAGTGAGATAAGCATGGAGGCATTGTTGCATGAAAAGGGGGAAAAAAGGGCAGTAGCATAGGTGAAGGGAGTGGTGGGTAAGATGGAAATGAAGAGAAGGAAGGAGGAAGAGGAGTGGAGAAGGAAAGATTGTAAATAGGAGAGAAAGTAGATATAAGTAAGATGTAAATATTGTAAATAGTAGATAAGTAATAGGTATTAGCTGCGAAAACAGAGGTTGGCAAGCGAGGCAATGCGAAAAAGTAGGGACATGCGAGCGAGGCGAGGCGAAGCGAGGAAGGCAAGGCGATACGATCGTGCGGCTTAGAGATAAGGAATGGATGAATGTTAGTTTTTAAGGGTTAGTTTTAAGGAAATTCTGTAAAAAATGGATGTGTAAGCAAGTCAATTTTTTAAGGCCAGCAGGCTGAAAAATAAACGTTTATCTATCATTCTTTTGACATCTTAGGCCTTCAGGACAATTTTTTATCGTTAATTTTTCTAATTTTACTTCTAGATTTCTTTCAATTTTTCTATCTCTAACGTATAAAGACTTGAGAACAACCCTCCTCATTAACTAATTTGACATTATCTCTAGACTTATCTGTATCGAGTTTTTCCTCTCGTGAATATAGTTCACGAGAAATCGGATTGCTCGACCATTACTGTGTCCTGTTCAAGAAGTTGGCCCCGAGTATGCACATCGGTTCCAATCTTGAGAGGACGATAAATCTGAAACGAATTAATTTATTAACAACCAGAATATTAAAAGAAACTTTATCCATTAAATTAGGTTCCCAATCTGCATTGAAAGAAACTTGACTTTTTTCCACTATTAACCCCCTAATTTTGAAGTAGTTTTCAAATAAGAATTTTCTGTCAATGTATTTTTCCTAAAGCTCCGGACCTATGATAGCTTTCAATTAAAATGTCCTCATAACTGTGAGCGCTCTCCAAAAATCAAAACTATTTAAACGGAATCGTGTGGTCACAGAAGCGAAGTTCGAACTGCCACCGTTTTGTCTATTCTTTTTCGATTCCTGTCCTCAGGATTTCAGACAAACTATCACGCCTGAATTGGCCAATTATTTACGTGGAATTTATTTCTGAGCAATTTTTACATGGGTTCCTAGGACCTATTGCCTTATAACAGGAGCGATTACGAGCTTATTCCATACGATTCCAACGAATTTCACCCTCCCTGGCGAAGAACTGAGGATCAAATTATTAGTGATTCTACAAATAAGGCGACATTCCGTGCAAATTTCAGTGCAAAATTTGTCCTCCGGAATGTGATGTCATTTTCCTATTTGTCTTTTACTCTTGTTAGTTCTAATGTTGCAGAAATATGAATTTCCTAATGGTTTTAAGGATAAAAACCTATAAAAAAAGTCTCCACCTCTTAAAATCCCGTTCTATTTTGATGAAGAGAAATTCACAACCTTATGCTGGGAATTTTACCAATTCCTAAGGGAGTGATAAACCTCTCTGTCTCAATTATTGATTAATTTATGGTAATTCTCCGTGATTATGATTCCTCAGCTCTCACTGGTTGAGCTCCCGTATGGAAACGGGTTGAAAAACCAACGAGCACGTTGTGAGAATCGATGACCACATTACCACCAATTAATCACAGTTTATATACACAAGCTCCTTATTGCAATTTCGAACAAATTAATTCTGAGTGATTATGCCAGCACTCTTGAGCTCTCGTATGGGAACGAGTTGAAGAAGAATGAACGATCAAAGGATCTCTAGCATCCTTGCCGGACCGGCCGAACGCAAACATTACGCTACAGCGTAACGGTAAAGTAATGGTAAAGTAATGGTAAAGTAATATGGCATTATAATTGATCAAAGAAAAAAAATTGATATGTAAACTGTTGCAGTTATAATAAAGCGTTAAAATTTACGTTAAATGGTCATGCCGTCATTGCAACAACTTGCTTTCTGATCGTTAGAAAATAAAAAAAACAAAGTGGCTGTCATTCAAGTCAGGCCCCTGCGAACTGGCAACCCACTTGAAGCCCCGTTAACGGGTTGCCAATATGCAGGGGCCCGACTGCAATGACAATCACTATGTTTTTTTATTTTTTAACGCTGCAAAAGCAACTTGTTGCAATTACGGCATGGCCATTTAACGTAAATTTCAACGTTTTATTATACTTGCAACAGTTTAAATATTAATTTTGTTTCTTTTATCAATCATAATGCCATATTACTTTAGCATTACTTCACCATTACTTTACCGATACGCTGTAGCGTAATGTTTGCGTTCAGCCGGTCCGCCAGGGATGACTCAGAATTTTCTCATTCTTGACAGGTCTAGAGAGTGGCAGGCTTCTAAAAGTATATAGTAGTTTTCCATAAAATTTTAAGTTTCCCAATTGGTAATCAGAAAAAGAGTATTCTTTTGTCCTCAGTCCTTCTTAAAAACTCATACCTAAGCTTGGTATGCGACTCCTATTGTATGAAAAACGAAATTCCTCAATCGTATGATGCTCGGAGAGTCAAACGCCCAACGCAGTGTTCTCCTGAACCATTGAGCGCAGACTGGCGATTCGAGTGATCCTTGGCAGTGTTCACAGATCGTGGGAGCTGGCGGCCCCCACCACGACTCCC
>CAKNXH010054618.1:0-15443 GCA_932178445.1 Andricus quercusramuli
CAAGACTTCGAGAAACGAACTATATTCGTGATCGAATTCTCGGCTCCATCCGAATACAACATCACTGCAAAGGAGAAAGAAAAAGAGGAGAGATATCAAGACCTTAAAAGAGAGCTGCTTCGACTGTACCCAAAATATTCGGTACGAGTGATTGTTCTTGTGATAGGTGCTCTCGGAGGTGTGAAATTATCGCTGGTTCGTAACCTTAAAGCCATACCCGCGTGCCAAAAATATGCCAAGGCTCTTGCGAGATGGATGCAGAAAGCTGTCATCCTTGGGTCGCTTCGTGTCCTCAAGACACACGAGGGTTTCGCCGGCCTGTCGTTGTGATTTCGTCGTGCCCTGTGACCACCCATCTCACGGATGTGAGACGTGGCCATAGGTGTATTTTACCGCGGTTCTACTGGGGGCCATTGACATTTTTTCAAGATGGCAGTTGCTCTTAGTGGTACCCTGCGGTGGTTGTTTAACTTTGTTTTTAATTATATATATATATATATATATATATATATATGTAGCATGTGCTATTTAAATATAAACCTGCATTACACACAATGTAATCTGTCAATTATTATTCTATAACAATTCAATACACCCAAGCTCAGCAACGTTTAGAAAAGCCCTGAACTAATAGGGCAGAAAATTGGCCCATAAACTATCAATACTTGCATTGCAAGTATTATTATTTCAACTCCCAGAATTGGTTAATTGAGTAAATTCCCTCGAATTTATTTAATCAATAAATCCTCGGATGTAACACGAAGAAGTGACTTCCCGCCCCTACGAGACGTTGAAAAAGGGTAGGGATTTGGCCAATACTATTTCTGTGACAAATACCATGGGTGCTCTTCCTCCCCCCGCAAGACATTGGAAGGGAGTAGGGTTTCAAACAACACTATTTCTGTGACCAGGAAGCACAGGGGTGCCTTATCGCTCCCACGAATCGTTAATCGTTTTTCTTGAGTTGCTCTTAAAACCAGTTAACTGGTAATGACGCATATATGCGCACTTGAAATAACTGTAACAAAACTCAATGGATTTTGATAAAAATTGGTATGCACTAGTTTTTTTGGTATCTGATGACGAATCCGGTGTCAAAATTGAGAAATTCAAAATGGTGGATCCAATATGGCGGTTCCAATAGGGTAAGCGACTTTAAAAAGTATTTAGTTCTGCCTTTCATTCAAGTCACGTGACTTTTGCATTTTAGTGCGCCATATTGGATTCGCCATTTCGAATTTCTCAATTTTGACCCCGGACTCGTCATCGGCGACCTAGAAA
Organism: Andricus quercusramuli; assembly: GCA_932178445.1. Taxonomy (NCBI): domain Eukaryota; kingdom Metazoa; phylum Arthropoda; class Insecta; order Hymenoptera; family Cynipidae; genus Andricus; species Andricus quercusramuli. Next base: position 1,282 of record CAKNXH010054618.1, read on the forward strand.
ACCCTTAGGAAATGAACTTTCATGATGAATACAGAATTATTTGCTTTTACCAGTTTTGGCAGATAAATTCGATTTCAAGCCTACCAGTCTGCTATATAAAAGTATAACCTAGTAAGTCATATTTGTCTCAAAGGCTATTTTCCAGCATTTATGCACGAGAAAATGACCTCTATCGGAAATGTTACTTACTAGGTTATACTTTTGGACAGCAGCAGTTAACTAGTTAAATTATATGACCATACTCTAAAATGTCTGACAGTCTCTCCTGTATGCTAGAAGCACGATTGGAAGTATGTTTTTTTACTGGTACCGGCAGAGAACTTTATTGCAGGTACAGGCAGGGGACTTTTTTGCCGATACCGGCAGAGAATTTTTTTGCCGGTACCGGCAGTCTATCCACTCCGGAAGGGATTACGTATTCATTTAACAGTCCCTTACCTACAGTTTTTAAATTCTCCGTAATTTAAAATTGGGTAATATTACCGGTAACATACGTTATGTTACCGAAGCTTCGAAAATTTGTCGAGAGTTTATGAGAACATTCAATTATAACGATTTTTTGATATTTTAAAATATAATTAGATAATGTTCTCAATGTAATATTTGATAATCGATCATTTGGTACATTTTTCAAATATTTTTTATTATAAATAATATACCAAATGTTCGAAAATTAACTATAACATCTTGAGTATTCATTCACAGTGGTCGACAACCGTTTGTAATAATTGAAATAAATTTATCGAATATACAACAATTATTTATTTCAAAAACTGTTCACATTATGTAACATCCAGTGAAGTTTTTTATTTAATCTAAATAGTGTGATATTTTTAAACAAGTTTGAGCTCGCCTAGGGCGCGCGGCTGTTGGATCTCACGCTTCGCGCTCGATTTTATATTTATCTCGCGCTTCGCACTCGATAATGTATTAACCTCGCGCTACGCACTCGGACGTATTTACATCGCGCTTTACACTATTTTACTCTAGATTTCCAAACTTCGTGTTCGACTTCGATGAAAAGGAAAAGTTTATTCGCAAATAATATAAAATGATCAAAACCTCTACATATGAAGTGATTGTTTTTGGGCATAGCAGGATAAGCATGTGTGTGCTGCACAGGGCCCAATCAGGTCAATATTTTCGCCATAAGATAGCATCAATAGGTAGTGAAATACCTTGAAATATTATTTCCCAGAAATTATTTTTATGGGAGTTATAGGGGTTAGAAGGAAAATCGAAAAAGTCGTTTTTCTTGAGAATGGCTTGACCGATTTTGATGAGCAAAGAATATGTTGTGGGACTCAATAGTACTTCTTCACAAAAAAAAAAACAAAAAAATCCTTAATTCATGTCCTAAAACATATTTGATTCCCAAAAAGATCGAAGAGGTAGAGTATAGTTAGAAAAAATAAAAAGAGTTCAAAATTTCAGAATCTGTATGATAAATGTACTAAAATCGTTCCCTTGTCTGCTTGAACGCATATAGTCAGCCTGCAATAATTATACTCGTAGTTCTCAGGGCCCACCACGTGTAGGTTACAGTACGATTTTAAACCCCTTTCATGGAGTGCTTGATTATCGTGAGTCCCCTTGCCTCTCACGAACCCAGGTGCTCAATTATCGTGAGTCAATGCCTCTTACGGATCCTGGGATTTTCTTGGATTTCCAACCCATTTGGAGCCAGTAGGTACAATGGATTTCAACACGAACTCTATCTGTGAGTGATCTGAGAGAGTGCACTGAGAAACCCTTGTTTGTATTTCTTGTTAAAAATCACACTAGATTTCACTATCTGAACTTTGCAATGAGAGGCAAAAAGCAAATTTTAATAATATTTACTAACCTCAATAGTAACTCGTAGCTACTTAAAGAATTATAAAATATATTGGAATAAAAGTTAAAACAATTGCATTTATTGTAAAAGACATTTGAATTATTTACTAACCTCTGTAGTAAAACTGCAAGTCTGCACTATTTACTAATTTTGGTAGGAGAAAATAGTAAATTTGTTGGATTAATATCTGTAGAAGATAACAGTATTTACAAAGTGCTGTAGTAAAATGATGCGCAGGGACCGTGCGCACCGAATTACTAACTGGTTAGCAAAATCTGCTACAGTGGGAATAGTTTAAAAAAAAATTTAAACAACACAATTTTTAATGTAATTAAAATAAGTAAATTTTTTTTTTAAATTATGTTTTTTTGCGGATTTTGCATTGAAACATAAATTAGATGTCATTTTCGCAACCTAAAAATATGATCGGCGATCGACAAACGTCAGATGCACTCGTCCGCGCTCGGTCCAAGGCTCGATACTTTCTGCTAAATCAGTTAGTAATATTTAGGACCAAATTTAATAATTGGTATTAACCTTTGTTACAAAAAGTAGGAAATGTCCATAATTCACATCGTGTTCCTACAGACAATAGTAATTTCTTCTACATATTTAGTATATTATGTTATTTAAAATACTTATTACTTTTATTTTTTTTTGTACAATTTATTAATTTCTCTACTAATTTTTCCTACATCGGATTTTACTACAGAGAATAGTAAGGATTGCTATTACCAAATAGGAAATCTTCTTATAAAAATAGTATAACTTATTATTTATGTATTAAAATGTCAAAATTTAAGCATTTTGCCCCCATTTGCTATCCGTTTTAGTAATTTTTCTAACCTAAAGTTTCTCAGTGTGGGTTTATCTGAAACTCTCCACTGCTTGATATGATCTCTAAAACTACTGGTACAGAGAGTGATGTCAATGACTTCCTCCCTGACCAAGTTACGGAACGTCGGGGTGTTCCCCGTATTAAGAATATCTAAATCAGTGGAGATAAGGTTTTCCAGTAGGTCATTACCTCTTGAGTTGATGTCCGTGCTACCCCACAAAGTATGGTGAGAATTAGCATGGCACTCCAGCAGAAGAGGAATACCCCTTACCTTGCAATATTCCGCCAGTGTACATACCTCCACTGGTGGGTTGGTATCGCTGTCATAAGGAAAGTAAACAGATCCCAGAACTAGCCTTCCTATTCCTTGGAGATCCGTGGCTATTACCATCAGGTCTCTCGAAGATAGCTCAAGCAGCGGGACAGCGTTAAATCCCTTCACCAGTATACAGGCCCTTGGTTTGGCTGCCTTGGGGTCCCTTAAACAAAAAATACCAGCCCCCTCTAATCCCCTCGCAGCCATGCCCCTTTACAAAACTGCATAGGCGCCTTCGCTATGACGCAAGTTAATTCGGGTAATGGTTAGACCAGGAGAAGTCATTCAGGTCTGCTCCTGATCTTCCTGTGTCCCAACAGGCTCCTACTGTCCCTGGCCGGCAACCCTAAAGTTAACCTGTTCAATGTGATAGAATGGCCTGTTGATGAGGGCCGCAAGAGCCCTCATCTGGGACTCAGGAATCTGCACAACTAGGAGATGACTGGTGCCTCCTACTGTATCCTCTTCCTGAGGCCTATCGTGCCTGATGATTCGCCAGGACGCTTTCATAGGTGAAGGGTTGAAACCGTACAACCGCCTGCTTACCTCAGACGGGTTTTCCACTCTACCCGGGATCCACACCGTAGCCCTCACTATCTTCTGGAGAAACGCAACCCCATCCACCTTGAGAGCTGCACCTTCCCACGGCTTTGTCTCAACCACTGCTTTGAGTAGCCAAGCTTTAGTCGATAGGTCGGCAACCACAAATACGAAGACCACTTCCCTGCGGAATCAGGTCACGAATTTTTTTAATTGATCTAGGGACAATCTATCGAGCGCCGTCCAGGTAGCCTCCCTAAAGCTCTCATACTGATCCATAGTGATCATCGAGGCCGGGTAGTTGGTGTCGGTCACCACCATCGTCAGGGGGCTAGTACTCTGAGCGGCCGTCAGTCCAGCTCCCGACGACTCTCTGTTCGTCGGCTGCTAGGTCGCCTTGTGCCTCTTTAAAGGCTTAGCCACCCCCGGCGGGATGTCTTCTGATCATCTATCTCTTTTCTGGGCCTCAATGCTGCATTCCGTCTCTGTAGCTGTCAGGGAAATAAAGGTCCGCCCCTACAGAGACCCGCATGCAGGGGTAAGACTAATAACTCAAGGAGGTCGTCCGGTGTCCCCGAGAGCACGTTAGGACACCTTCGTAACCCCTAGGTGCCAAAGTGCCACGAGCACGTTATTCTACACCCATGGCATGGGGGGGGGGGTCACATTGAGCGAGACACTCAATGTTCACATATCCGATGGCAGAACACCATAACAAACGGAGGGCTGTTTCTTGGTCGCTACACGGGCCACAGGTCATTCTTGTTCTGATTACAAAGCTGTAAATCGGTCCGGGAGGGGCCTCGACCCAGGGACCCAGAAGGCTTGTGTTAGCTAGGCTCTTTCACCCTTCTAACGTACCGTAATCACGCATACCAGGAGAGCTAAATTAAACAAATGAACAAACAACAACAAAAATAAGTGAATATTGCTGAAACAGTTGAGAATGACGGAGCAAATGCTGCGGCGCTACGAATTCTCAGAAGGTAACGCTCAGCGTATGGTGACTATAGAAAGTAATTGCCTAACAATCAGACTGTCGAACTTTTTAAGTACATTTCTATATTTTGAGGTATTCAACGTCATTTTTGGTGATAGTCGTTGCTCTACACAACAATTTCACAATGTTCAACACCCAGTGTAAAGTGCACTCACGGTTTTTATTTTTTCTAACTATGCTCTACCTCTTCGATCCTTTTGGAGATCAAATATGTTTGCGGACATGAATTAAAGATTTTTTGGTGAAAGATGAAAGTGGTACTCGGATCAAAACCCATTAAAAAAATTTCAAAATATTCAAACAAAAAATTTTGAGGTTATGTTTGTTGTAAAAAAATGCATAAATTTTTTCCAGCATCTTAATTTTTAGTCCCATAACATATTTTTTGCTCATCAAAATCGGTCAAGCCGTTCTCAAGAAAAATGACTTTTTCGATTTTCCTACTAGCCCCCATAATTCCCATAAAAATCATTTCAGGGAGATAATACTCCAGGGTATTTCACTGACGAATGATGTAATCTTATGATGAAAATATTGACCTGATATGGAGGGGGGCAGCACGCACATGCTTATCCTGCTATGCCCTTCGTTTTTATTCTAGACTGAAATAGTTATTTGTGATACAAGTGCGTAAAGTAGGTGATTGTGTGCGAGTGTGAATTTTGCAGCATAAGCCGGAGGCTCGAAGCATGAGTCAGTGGTTAGCGCACGAGCGAAGCGAGTGCGAAAACGTAGACGAGTGCTTCGAACCGCAGGCGAATGATGCAATCATACGAGTTAACAATCACCTACGCGCACGTGTATCACACGCTATTTTTTGCAACGCCCATCCGAAAAAGTTGTCAGGAGGTGGTAACGAAAAATACTAATTTTATATTGCATAGAGTGGAGTAAAGAAATTACAAAAAAAAAAATTTTCCAATGTTTGAAAAAAATTTGGAAAAAAAATTTTTGAAAAAAATGTTATGAAAAAAAATTTGTGCAAAAAAATGTTTGAAAAAAAATTTTGTGAAAAAAAATGTTTGAAAAAAAAATTTGTGAAAAAAAATGTTTGAAAAAAAAATTTGTGAAAGAAAAATGTTGTGAAGAAAAATTTTTGAAAAAAAAATATTATGAAAAAAAAGTGTGCAAAAAAATGTTTGAAAAAAATTTTGTGAAAAAAAATTTTGAAAAAAAAATTTGTTGACCAAAATTTTTTGGAAAAAAATTATTGAAAAAAAAATGTTGGCGTTTATGCTTTTTTGCTCCCGGGGAGGGGGGGGGGTACGAAAGCCCAAAAACAAATCTTCAATCATTAAAACATTTGTTCAAGTTAAATGTAAATTTATTTAAAGAAGATACCAAAACCAGTGTTTAAAGTTACCTATGCCAGTGTCTAAAGTACCTCATCTCGAATGTGCGCATGCGCAGCTTTTTCAACAGTGTCTAAAGTAAGCCATCTTCAAACTGCGCATGCGCGAAAATTTTTTCACGCACAGTCTGCTCAAATAAGGTACTTTAGGCACCATCTACATGCATGCAAACGTCAACTTTTGAACTGGGTGTTGCAAAAAGGAACTTTATTTACTTAAGGTTCTATCGACCTTAAGGGACACATTCTCATCCAGACACTCGCGCTTCGCGCTCGATATTTAATTTGCAAATCATTTCAACCTTGCGTTCCACGCTCGGTTCTGTGCACCGTATGATAAAACCAAAAAAGTTTGAGTGCACTTACGGAGCGCGATTAGGTCGTCGCGCTTCGCGCTCCGAAATACATTGATTGGTGCAGTTTTTCAAAAAACAAAAACATTTTTTCATTTTGAATGTATTGTTATAACAAAAATTGATTACAAATTTGTGAATCCTTTTTAAATGCACAATTTTAGTTCATTCATCTGTTTTCGGACCTTGCATCGCTTTTCCAAAAATTTGATTTTTTTACTGTCAATGTTATTTTCACAAATGAAACAAAAATTACGCATTCTATCGAAACATGATTGATAACAAATTTGTACCTATCTTTTGGATGAACAAATTTTGTTTCTCTCATTTTTTTGCAGCTTGTGTTATTCGTCTACAAATTTTATTTTTCTATTTTCAATGCTGTTTTTTACGAATATACCAATAACTACGCGTCATATCAAGAAGTGAATAATAAAAAATGTGTATCTCTTTTTTAGGTGCTGTTTAGATTGTGCTGGAAGGAGGGGGGCGACGGGAGCTCAAGAAGCCATAGGCGCCAAATGTTGTTGAGATCTCGCTTTATTCGGTAGAACCACACTACACCACTCTACACGACAACAGTCGTACCGGTCGACCGCACGTCCGCGTTGGATGACACACGTTGAATAATTACATTGAACTGCACGGCTGCTGGCTACCGCGTAGCCACATACGCGCTGACACACGTCTGTTTGGGGCGAAACAGGAAGAGTAACTGGGGGAATAGACGCGCAACAGTTGACGAGAGGGACCCCGACGGCCCTCAAGTGGCGCCCTCTATTAAAGACAAGCCGAAAACCAAACAGGTGCACAATTTTGGTCGATTCGTATGTTGCCTTATCTTGTATAGTTTGACAGCAGAATGGAATTTTTTATTTTTTATTATTTTTTGTGTGATCAAAATTTGAATTTTTGATTTTTGAAAAAATTCAAAAACTTGGTGTAAAAATATTGTAGGGTGTTCAAGAAGCAACTTTTTTCTCCTCTTGACTTTTTTCCATATCGTGCAAGATATGAAAAGAAATTTTGTGATGTAAACGTTCTTCACGGAGAAAAATGGAAGTGAAAAATTGGGTCTTTAGTGCTGGTAGTCGAGGTATTCATTACTGAACTGGCGTTGTAAAAAAAATTCGAGATTGAAAATCTGTTATTGATTCAAGTGCAATCGCGGTATTAACTCCTTCAGGAAACTAAAGAGATTACAGCTTGTCGACGGTCTGACTCCCCTAGCGCAATGCACGGAGTCCAATCCAGAATAGGAATCGTTCCTATACTCGCAACAGTAAAGAATGATCGGCCAAAAAGAGTTTACAAGGACACAGAGTGGCAGTTGTTGACGGGTCGATATAGTCACTTTTCATTTTATAAACTTACACTTATTTATATATTATACACACACACATATTCAATAAGTTTTGAACACTGAATTATGATATTTGCTGAAACAGAAAAAGTCGAGTTAGATGAAAAACGTAGTTGCCGAGAATTGAACCCGGGTTTCCAAGACAGCAAACAGCTTCTCTCTGCAATCTGGTATTCTGGATGCTAAAGTTGGAGGCACAAAACGTCCTTATGGTATAATGCGAGCAAGCTTCGATTCGGTGCTGCACTTACGTCATTGAGTGCGGGGCATCCAGGAATGGTTACTGGACTGTTTAGGACTCAGTCGAGTTCCAATAGAACACTATAAACTATACATCGATTAAGACTTCGTCCTTCCGACAACTGATACACGATATATAGATTTCCATTATTGGTTTTAGAAAGTATAGTAATCTATGCTTTCTATTCTTTATTGAGAAAACGCACTTTTTAAGAGAGACTCGTTTTTTAATTGTGCAAAGGTTGAAGCACTTGAATTGTAAGTGGTATAGTACGAAGTGTATACAATAACTTTAAAGTATTAAAAGATAAGGTTTTATTCAGGAGAGATACAAATTTTTAATGATTAGTGTGTAGTTTCACAATCTTTACGTGTCTTTTGCATCTATTCCTGAAATTTGGTAATCATTAAACAATTTGTGTACTGAATATGGAACTCTTTAACCTCATTTTTCTCCGTGTTGATTCAACGTCCGGGAATAACAATAAATTTAGAATTTTTAAGGAAAAACCTCATTTCATCGACTTCTTCCAGACCATTTATTCAGAATTATTGTACATAAAAATCTATTAATTTTTTTAATTTACAACTTTGTTGAGATGATAATAACTTTATTATTACGAATTGGTTTAGAAAAGCAACTTATTCCGGAAGACTTCTGAATTTTTTATCCAACCATCCTATTCAACATAAAATAGGAATAGTTAAAAACATTGTTGATGTCGCTATTCTACTACCTGATAATACTTTCCACTCAGACAACCTACTGATTGTTAAAAAATACTTATGGTATAACAGCTATCCTAATAAGTTCGTACAGAAACATATAAACAAAAGACTTTCTGAGTTAGATTTGAAGAAAAACCAGCCTTCTAATAACAACACAAATTTTGATGATCTACGCGTCTGATTATTTTGTATCTATGTTCATCTGTCAATTTATATACAATTTCGATTTTCATACCTTCCGATTGTTCAATTATTATTAATCAATCAGTCATTTTTTATTATATTGTATTGCTAGTTCTTACGCCTATCACCTTTAGAAAGTTTACTGCGCATGCTCCAAGGCATCATTCTTCAGATAATTTTCTCAATATAACGAATGCTCATATCTTAAGATGGAGACGTAGGATGCACACTCCGTCACCCTTATGAATGTAATTTTCGATTTTTTAATTTTTTAACATAACTATTATATAAATTTTTCAACTTCGAATAATCAACATATTAATTAAATTCTACATACTTTGTCATCACTAAGGTAAATTTACAATTTATCAGAAACTTATTTATAGACTTACTAACTTAGCATCTTTTCATTCGTACAAATACGTACTTAATTTCATTTTCATATAATTTATATATTACAGGTCCTGATTATTTCAAAAATTAGTATTATAGTTATATTGAGAATTACAATTTTAACACACTTTTTTTGAAAAAAAAATTTTCGATTACATCTATCCGTTTATGTTTCCAAACTATTAACTGACTATCTGAGAAATTTTCAAAATATTATAATTTAATATTATTTCTCACTATTATGTTTTATATGTTTTCTTACATAATATGTTTCAAATTATTCATATTTCATGATAGATAATCTGATGAGGGAATCGGTCTGATTCCAAAACTTCATTTTTATGTTCAATAATTCTGAGTAAATGGTTTGGAAGAAGTCGATGAAGTAAGGTTTTTCCTTAAAAATTCATATCGTGCGTTTTTTGGCCTCAAATATTTATTTTCGTTTGTTTTTTGGAATTTTGAAAATGCTATAACTCCGGTAATTTTTTTTTATCAGAAAAAGTCATTAGGATATTTTGTTCTTCTTTTTGAGTACTACTAATAAACGTACATATAATTTTAAAACCTTTAAAAAAAGTGGTCTCAAAAATGTTTAAAATGTGCTCACTTTTTGAATTTTCATCCAAAATAGCTAGTTAACGAATTTGTTCTTTCTTTGTAGGCCTTAAAAAAGTTTGGCAATGCACAATCCAATCTGATCAATCTTTCTAAAGTTATCGTGCCCACACGATATTACAGACTCCAGACTACAGATAGACACCTTCGTGAAAATCGTTTTTTCTGACTCAGGAGGTCTCAAAACGTGGAGATTTGATGAAAACCGACAAAGTTAAATTTTACATAAAACCAATACCTTCTGATTATAATGAGAGTGTAAAAAGCTGAATACAATAATACCGCAGTTTCTACCTTTTTTCGACATTTTTCTTTGGTTCACTAAATAAAAAATATTTAATTGCAGCCAGGCAATTCCTACTATTTTTCTAAACGCTACATTAAAAATTACAGTATTTTTATCCAGGCAGAATTCATATCGATATACCTGAACAATAAAAGTAAAGATTAAAAATATATTAATTTTCTTAAACACGCGAAACTTCTCACCGTTTTAAGTAGTATTCAGATCAAAATTTTTGTAGATGAAAATGGCTGGACCTCAGCTTCAACTCATGAGAAACTTTTCACAAACGACGCAAATGTCCAACATATAGATTTAAGCAGGCATCGATTAACACTGGTTTTTCATAATTTCTCGATATCAACAATTTTTAAAATAGTTTTGTGTTATTAAGTGAAGAACGTTTCACAAACGACTCAAATATACACTATCCAAATTACAGAGATCCAAGCTTCAATCGACATTTCTTCTAAGTGTTCGCACATCGCAGTTCGCGCACACATTTCTGCTAGCGCAAATGAATTTCCGATCGCACGACTGAAAATCATTCGAAATTCAACATAACTATCAGTTGTTCTTTGTATTACTACATATTTCAGACAGAGACATGGTATTTAAGTTCAATTCACGGTTGAAATTAATTGACATACTTAATTTAAGTTAAAAATGAAATTCAGTTATTCTTAAATTCAGATTCTTGCATTTCACTATTACAGTGATCATTTTGGTTTTACTTATCAAAAATACTATGAAAAAAATAGCAAATTCCAATTTTGAGCCGTACGACGTGAGATACGGAAAAAAGTCTAGGGGGGAATTGCAGCTTTTGAAAAGTCCTACAACATTTTTTTAAACCATTTTTGTATAGAAACTGTCATTTCAGTTGTATGTATCGAAAATTGTATGGAAAAATCGAAAATTCTAAATTTGAGCCATTTTTTGACAGATTTCGTCATATTCAATGTATTTATCGGAATTGATATGCAAAAATAAAAAATTCCAATATTACGCAGAAAGAAGCGAGATACGTAGAAAGTCTAAAACAAGGCTTGTAGGAGTTTTTGTTTTATTCATAAAAAATTCTATATAAAATTTAAAGATTCCTAATTTTAGCCTAACAACGCGATATAGAAAAGAAAGTTTGAAGCAAGGATTGTAGCTTTGTATGGTAAGAAAGCTCAGAGAAAAGAACAGCTTTGAGCAATTTAATCTTTAAGTATTAATTGCGTAGAAAATTCAAGGTATGAAGATATATAAAAAAGTATGATCTAAGAGAAATGTGTTTGCTGAAGTTTCATACAAGTATGTACAAGACAGTTACGAAGTAGTACCTAGGTCTCGGATATGAGAAAAATTCATCGGATATTGATGTATTTTCGTAAATAATCTCCAAACTTTGAGAAAAAATTGACAAATCTGGGAACTATGGGAAGTAGGTTCTCCTGCACGTGGCCCACACAAACGCTCGCCCAAATACGCGATGCGTCTTAGCGCGCATATGCGTGGTTTGAGTTCGTCTAATGAGTGGCTAGAAGTTTTATAAAACCTATATTGTTTGGCCTCGGCGGCTGCACGTGTTGACGCACTCTTGGCATGTGTTTATAAACTAGTGAGTTAGCAGTCTTCGAGGGTTCGATTCCTCCGAGTTGCGATTTATAAATTAATATACAAAATGAATCACGCAAATGAAATTTTCCTTTTTATATTCAAGTCTGAAATTTTTAAAACTGTTCGTAAGAAATTCGACTTGTTCGAATGACTTGTTTTTTTCTTTTGTATCCGAGACCTAGCTACAAGTTCATTACTTTTTTACGGACAAATTTTTCCGTGTGGGCGCGCTCAAACTTGCAAGCGAAGCAAACCGCGCTCGATGAGAATGTGCCTACACAGCAAGCAGATTTATTTATTGGAAAATGGAATAATTTGTTCTTGAAATAGCGATTAAAATTTTGTCCGCTGACAGATTGTTATTTTTCAAGGAATTGAATGGCTTTCGCTATTCTTTCACTGTCTTTATTAAAAAGAAGTGTCATTCAGTACAAGGTGAATAAATTGTTGACAAGTTGGGCCTGAGGATCAACTTTGAAATAAATAAGCAAGTTTGTGGAATTTACAGACATAAACAAATAGAATTATTCGTATTTTTTGTCTACGATAGTTGGTAGCAATGACTGTCATAATTGCATGGAGAAAATTTGTTCGGTAACCGTTACCGAAAGTTGTGGTGAAATGTGGATATCGTGGCTTTTCATTAAATGTTCACGTGCAGCACTGTAAAAGGAATTGCACGAAAATCTAACGAGCTGCGAAGAGATTTTAAAGAAAGGATAGGTATATTTTACTAAAAGCACAGGAGAAAGTATTGTGCATGGTCTTGACTGTTTACCAAGCCTCTCGGTACAGAGTACCGCACTGCTCACGAGAGCGTCCTAAAAAGACAAGAAGGTTTACGCTCCAGGACTTGAGAATTTACCAAGCCGCTCGGTACTCAGTACCGCACGGCTTATAGAGAATAAAAAAAAATAATATCGTTATTGATTGTATGAATATGTAGTATACATGGGTCATTCCATGTCAGATTTACAATCAAAATTTTGATTCACTTGAAATTTTTTTTCCTTATTCTAGAAAGGAAAAAAAATGACACGTATTTTTTTTGTTCAATATGATATGTAAATTTTCTAAGTTATTGATTTTTTTATTTTTCAAGTGCAAAAAATGTTTTTTTCAATACTGCTTCTAATATTCAACGAAGAGTATAGAATACATAAATAAAATATGCCATGGGATCTACTATTAAGTTCATGCTTTGACGAAAAATCAGGAACGGTATTTAGTACTTTCTATGCAACAATTAAGTAAACAAATGGAATTATCTCAAAAGGGACATGTTTGAATTGAATCATTTTTTGTGTAATTTGTTCGTTAAGTACACAGAACTATGTGTCAAAATTTGGGAGTGGACCGTTTAATACTTTTCGAGAACACATTTTTTTTTGTATGACCGCCCGCTTGGAGCGTGCAACGGGGAGCATAGAGTGAAGCGCACTCAAACATTTGTAAGTGAGTCTACCATATTTCGATGAGGATTTTATGCAGTTTCCACAAATAAAAGTCGGTAAATACTAAAAAGTCTTTTGAAAAAAGAAACACTGTTTAATTCGAAAGCAGTCATGCAATTTATTAACAATGTACTTTTACATCCAATACTTCCAAATAAATGAAAATTGAATTGTTGTCAGTTTTGCGGGTTTTTTTTTTACTTTTTTCGAGAATTTCTTTTTTTTCAAATATGCAGCTGAAAAGCTGACGGTTTGAAAATTTGGAAAACGAGAATAAGTTCTGATTTGCAGTTGACGATTCGTAACTGGTTCAACACAGTGTATATTTTGCGTACCTGGTATCGTTTTACACTCATCGGAACGTTTTTTCAAAAAATTAGCTGCTTCGTTGTAAGATTCTTCAGTTCTGTAGGCAACAGAGATATTTAATAACGGAGAATCGCGATGAGCCCATTCGTAGAGTTGCAATGGTGTCGTTATTTGATCATACACAGACCTTTGAAGACTAGCTTCTCGTGCTTGTCTTTTCAAGGCTCCTCCCGCGCCGTCACAGGGACCCTTACCATGAGCTGTGGCTTAAAAATGCCATATCGCAGTTCGATCAAAGTCTTCCTCATATTCGTAACCAGTTACGAATCGTCAACTGCATATCAGAGCTTATTCTCGTTGTCCAAATTTTCAAACCGTCAGCTTTTCAGCTGCATATTTGAAAAAAAAGAAATTCTCGAAAAAAGTAAAAAAAAAACCCGCAAAACTGACAACAATTCAATGTTCATTTATTTGGAAGTATTGGATGTAAAAGTACATTGTTAATAAATTGCATGACTGCTTTCGAATTAAACAGTGTTTCTTTTTCAAAAGACTTTTTAGTATTTACCGACTTTTATTTGTGGAAACTGCATAAAATCCTCATCGAAATATGGTAGACTCACTTACAAATGTTTGAGTGCGCTTCACTCTATGCTCCCCGTTGCACGCTCCAAGCGGGCGGTCATACAAAAAAAATGTGTTCTCGAAAAGTATTAAACGGTCCACTCCCAAATTTTGACACATAGT
>CAKNXH010054619.1:0-25110 GCA_932178445.1 Andricus quercusramuli
TTTGGAATCCTTTCAACAGTATTTTTTAGAGATCCTCTTGGTAATTTGAAATTAATCATTGAGGAATCAAAAAAAAAAAATAATAATAATAATAATAATCAGAAGTCAGTAATATCATCCTCTTCTCAATAACCCCTGCAAGTGCCATTCTAATTGAATAGCATTTTATTTAGCACAGCTGAGCTGCACTCTGGATAACCGTCATTTGCCACAATTACGTAATTCACTGTACACAACTCACCATAGGCATTACATGGTGCCAGCGATAATGGTGGTAGCATCCTGATGACACGTGTTTGCGCTACCGCAATTACCTTATCACTACTTAATACCTACCCAGTTAAATCTACTAACTTTTTTCGGTCAATATAATTATTGCTCCTCGAGCAACAGTTTGTTCAACAATGAAAAAGCATATCACATTCCCTCTGATTCTATGCTTTGATTACTGATCTTTAAATACTAATTAGTCAGAAAATATTCCCTTATGAAAAAGAAGTATTGGAAAGTATTGGTTCGAATACTTTTTTCGCCAATATAAGTATTGGGAATCCAATACTTTTTCGCGAAAAAAGTACTGGATCTAATACTTACCAATATTTCTTTTTCATAAGGGTTCTTAATGCTACAAATAATGTGAGAAATTTACATTTTTTAGTTATTGCAACTAAATCATGTGAATTTCATGGTAGATTCTTTGGAAAGTAGATTACTTGATGATGAAATCAAAGATTTAAATATCTATTTTGAATTTTTTTAAAAAAATTTTAATAATTGAAAAATAAATTCAAGAATCTCTTTAACAAATAATTTATGTAACATCTTACAGAATCAATTGAATAGCATGAAGAAAAAATTAATAACAAATAAAAACTAGATGAAAAATCACAAAATCTTATTGATAGTGATATTCATGAACTTTTAAAAATAAATAAACATGAAGATGTAATTAAATCAGGATCTAGAGATCCTTGGATCACAAATTTTATAATTTTATAATTATTATATATATATATATATATAATATAATATAATGAATTTATAATTTTTATAATTCCAGATAAAATTAATGATTTAGTTCTTCCTTTCAAACAAACAAACGTAAAATAATTCTCGATATTGTTGAAGATATAGAGTCAAATATTGGTTTAATTAAAAAAACAGATGATCGATTTTTTCTACTATGAAAGATGACTTTTTAACAAAATACTCGAATTTTCAACAAAATAATTGAATTTTCAACATAATAGTTAGATTTTCCATAAAAAAATATAAATTCTCATCAAAAAGTGCCATAGTTTATATTTCAATCGAAAAACATGAAATTTATACAAAAAAAAAGTTTTTTGAAACCAAAAAGACGAATTTCCAACAAATAAAGATTGATACAATTTTACCTAAATTGTTGAGACCTTCGAGCCAGAAGACGAATTTTCTATAAGAAAATTGAATTTACAAACAAAAAATATGACTTCAGCAACAAATTATTTTTCCACGATACTGATGCATTTTTACTCAACAAAAATAAAATTTTGAACCAAGGAAGTTATTATTTTTTTCATCAAAAAAGGAGAATTTTTAACTGAAAGGATCAATTTAAAAAAAATGAAAACTTACATTTTCAAAATTAATTTCAAACCAAAAAAAAATACTTTTCCACCGAGCAGTTAAAATTTCAAGATGAATTTTCTCTTAAAACAAATGAATTTTCGATTAAAATTTTTTTTTTTTTTAAATAGTTGAATTTTCTTCTATAAAAGATTTCAGTTTTCTTTTCAACACTAAAATAGTAAATTTAACCAAAAAGTAAATTTAACCAGAAAGTAAATTTTCTACAAAATAGTTAAATTTTCAACAAAGGAACAGAATTTTTAACCAAAAAGTATAACTTTTAAACAAGATTATTAAATTTTCAACCAAAAAGTTGCATTTGCGTCTAAGAAAAGTGAAAATTCTACTAAAACAGGTGAATTTTCAAATAAAAAAAAAAAGTTTAAAAAAAAAGTTGAATTTCTATTCAGAAGGATTTAAATAGACTTTTCTACAGAAAAATACAAATTTTATACATCCTAATTCACTTCAATCTTTTTGAATACTTTCATCGCTATCTCATCAAATCATTTTTCTATCCACGTCAATCTTCTTTTATCTTTTTGTCAAATCCTAATTTACATCTATCTTTTCCAATATCTTCTTCCATTTATCCTTTTCCGTCTTTATTTTTCAATCTGAATTCATGTCTATCTTTCACAATCCCCTCTTCCATATCTCATCCTATCCTTTGTCTCTCCACCTTAATCTTTTTCTATCTCTTCGTCAATTTTAATTCACGTCTATTTTTCAATATTCTCTTCCCGTTTATCTTCTTCTCTCTATTTTTCAGTCTGAATTCCAGTCTGACTTTTTCAGCCTCCTCTTCTCTACCTCATCCCATTCTTCATCTATCCAGGTCAATCTTTTTCTATCCCTCTGCCAATCTTAATTTCCTTCTATATCTTTTGATCTCCTCTTCTGTATCCCTTCATATCCTACAACTATCAGGATCTATCTTTTTCTATCTCTTTATCAATCTCAATTCACTTTTATCTTTCTGAATACTCTCATCGCTATCTCATTACATAATTTCTCTATCCACGTCAATCTTCTTCTATCTCTTTGTCAAATAGAAACTCACGTCTATATTTTTTAATATCATCTTCCTGGTTACATTCTTCTACCCCTTTTTCAATCTGAATTCACTTTTATATTTTTGAATACTTTCATCGCTATCTCATCATATTATTCGTCTATTTGCGTCAATCTTCTTCTATCTCCTTTTCAAATCGAAATTGACGTCTGTCTTTTCCAATATCTTCTTCCTTTTTATCTTTCTCCATCTATGCTTCAATCTGAAGTCACATCAATTTCATAATCTCCTTTCTCTATCTCATCCTATTCTTAATATATCCACGTCAATCTTTTTCTATCTCTCTGTAAATACGAATTTCCGTCCATATCATTTAATCTCCTCTTCTCTATCTCATCATATCCTACATCTATCCACATCAATCTTTTTCTATCTCTTCGTCAATCGAATTTCACGTTTACCTATTTCAATACCCTCTTCTCTATTTCATCCTATCCTTCATCTATTCACGCCAATATTCTTCTATCCCTTAGTCAATCTAAATTTTCGTCTATCTCCTTTAATCTTTTCTTCTCTACCTCATTGTAGCCCACATTTAAGAATATCTATCTTTTTCTACACCCTTCTTAATCCTAATTCACCTTTATCTATCTATTACTTATTCATCTTCATATATCTCTTCGTCAAGTTTAATTTACGTCTATCTTTTTCAATATCCTCTGAATTTCCGTCTGATTTTTTCAGCTCCCTCTTCTTTACCTCATCATATTCTTCATCTATCCACGTCAATCTTTTCCTATCTCTCTGTGAATCTGAATTTCCGTCTATATCTTTTGATCTCCTCTTCTCTGTCTCATCATATCCTACATCTAACAGAATCTATCTTCTCATATCTCTTTATCAATCAAATTTCACGTTTATCTTTCTGAATACTCTTATCGCTATCTCATCATATCATTTGTCTATCCACGTAAATCTTCTTCTATCTCTTTGTCAAATCGAAATCCACGTCTATATTTTTTGATATCCTTTTCCCGTTTATCTCCTTCTACCCTTTTTTAATCTTAATTCGCTTCTATCTTTTTGAATACTTTCATCGCTATCTCATCATATTATTTGTCTATTTACGTCAATCTTCTTCTATCTCCTTTTCAAATCCTAATTTACGTCCATCTTTTCCGATATCTTTTCCCCGTTTATCTTTTTCTATCTATTTTTCAACCTGAATTCACGTCTATCTATCACAATCCCCTCTCCTATATCTCATCCTATCCTTTGTCTATCCACCTTAATTTTTTTCTATCTCTTCGTCAATTTCAATTCACGTCTATTTTCAATATTCTCTTCCTGTTTATCTTCTCTCTATTTTTCAGGCTGAATTTCCGTCTGACTTTTTCAGCCTCCTCTTCTCTAACTCATCCTATTCTTCATCTATCCACTTTAGTCTTTTTCTATCTCTCTGTCAATCTAAATTTTGGTATATATTTTTTAATCTCCTCTTCCCTATCCCATCATATCCTACATCTATCAGAATCTATATTTCTCTATCTCTATGTCAATGAAAATCCACATTTATCTTTTTCAATGCGCTCTCCGCTATCTCATTCTATCATTTGGCTATCCACGTAAATCTTCATTCATCTCTTTATCAAATCGAAATTCACGTCAGTCTTTTTCAATATACTCTTCCCGTTTATCTTTTACTCTCCATTCTCCAATCTGAATTCATTCCTATCTTTTTCAATCCCCTTTTTTCTATCTTATCCTATTCTTTCCAGATCTACCTTAATATTTTTTTATGTCTCTGTAAATCTGAATTCCTGCCTATATAGTTTAATCTCCTCTTCTATATCTTTTTGTATCCTACATATATGTCAGCATATCTTATTCTTTCTCTTTATCAGTAAAAATTCACATTCATCTTTTTCAATATCCTCTTCCTGTTTATCTTTTTCTATCTATTCTTCAATCTAAATTCAGTTATCTTTTCCAATACCGCCTTCTCTATCTCATCCTATCCTTTGTCTATCCACGGTAATATTTTTCTATCTATTTCTCAATATGAATTCCCACCTATCTTATTCAATCTCCTCCTTCCTTTCTCAGCGTATCATACATCTATCAACGTCTATCCTTTTCTATCCCTCTGTCAATCTAAAGTCTCGTCTATCTTTTACAATCTCTTCTTTTCTACCACAGCCTACCCTTCATCTATTCATGTCAATCTTTTACTACCTCTCCGTCAATGCAAATTCCTGTATATCTTTTTCATTCCCTTTTTTTTATATTATCCTGTCCTATCAATCCACCTCAACATTTTTGTATCTCTCTAACAATCTGAATTCCCGTCTATCTTTTTCAATTTCCTCTTATCTGTCTCATCGTATCCTACATCTATGTGAGTCTTTTCCCCTCTCTTTGTCAATGGAAATATACGTTCAACTTTCCGAATACTCTATCCTATCATTTGCCTATCCTTATCAATCTTCTTCTATCTATTTATCAATCTAAATCCACGTCTATCTTCTTCAATATCCTCTCCCTGTTTATATTCTTCAATATCCTCTCCCTGTTTATATTCTTCAATATCCTCTTCCTGTTTATCTTCTTCTATCTATTTCTTAATCTTACCATTCTAATTTAAGAAATAGAAAAAAATAAGAGTCCTCTGTAACAAAAGGTTGAGCAAAAGATAGATTGGGGATAGGAAATTATAGCGTTTTAACAATGCAAAGTGACCCATTGAGAGATAATAGTTTAGGGTCTTTAGGGATGATTTCACGGTTTTTGAAATGATCGAATTTTTCATTTTTTGAAAATGCAATAAAATTACGTTCTCAACATGAAAAGTAATGTTTAACCATAATTCTACCATTAGGCCCACATCGAGATTTCTGCAAGGTGTAACAGGTTTAGGAGAAAAAGGAAGGAAAATGTAGAATGTAGAATGTGGAAAGAAAAGGTGAATGATTTTTTTTTTCTGGTCGGTCGAGAGCCATTTACAAAGTCAACAACTTGTCCTTCCTCAATTTTAGCCGGCAACTTTGACTCTAATTCTAATAGGCTACCTTTTTCTAGTATTCGTCAAAGTAGAATTTTGGCCCCATGCTGACCAGGTTACAAAGTGGGTCACTAGAATCGATGACATGTCGGCAAACAGAAACACGCAAAGGTGCTAGAAGAAATTTAATATTGGCTGCAAGACACTATTTTCTGATGCAAGTCGTTGTTCGAATTTAACTTATTGAAAGTAACGCGTAAGAGCGTTATTAAAAAAAAAAAAAAAAAAATTAATATATAGAATTCCTGAAAATAAGACAAGATTACAATGACCAAATTTCGACAATCACCATAAGATTGTAAGTTAGAAAAAAAAAATTTTGTAGACAAAAATAAAAAAGAGGAAAGCTTTTATATTGTGATTTGATAATAATAAAAATGAAACAAACAAAAGAAATAAAAAAAGGGAGGGGATTAGTCGGTTGCCTTCTTATTTTTCTTTCCCCTTTTTTATTTTTGTCCAAAGAATTTTTTTTTTCAAATTACAATAGGAACCTTTGTATGGTGGTTGTCCAAATTTAGTCGTTAGATTCTAGTTTTATTTTCAGGAGATCTATACATTAACTTGATATCAATTCCTTATCAAGGAAGTAGAAACTTAAAAAAAAAATGAAGATTATTCACGAATTCTTGCTAAATAAAAATAGAAATTAAAAAATAAGCAAAAAAATATATATAAAGCAATTTTTCAGAATGTAGTTGAAACCATTGTTATTAAAAAAGAATTTCAGATTTAATTTTAGAAGGCATTGTAGATACAGTTTTTGTTGAGATAACAATGTTTTCAACTAAATTAAAAAAAAAAATTTTATTATGATTTAGCAAGAAGCATTGAATGATCTGAAGTGGTTATTCCTTCTCATATATGTCAGAAATTCATGAAATTTAATTTGAAAAAAAAAGGAAACCATATAGATATTTAAAGAAATCAATTTTTAGCAAAATAGCTTAACTTTTAACCAAGTTTGAATTCTCAACAAAAAAAAATTAATATTCAAGACAAAAAATATGATAGTTGATATTTCAATCCAAAAAGATTTTAATTTTTTAAAAATAACACTCTTTGATACTTCAACAACAAAAAAACTTTAATTTAAAATTAAAAAAAAAAACGTGAAATTCAACCAAAAAGACGAATTTTTACAAAATACATGTATTTTAAACTAAATAATAAATTTTTAACTAAGAAATATAATAATTTTCAACGAAAAGTGGAATAGTTGAATTTACATTAAAAAATTGATTTTCAAACAACAAAATTTTTTTTTAACAAAAGTAGTTGAATTTTCAACCAAGGAGAATATTTTTCCAACTAAAATGATGAATATTGACCCAAAAAATTATATTTTCAGTTAGAAGTTCAGTTTTCAAGCAAATAGTTGAATTTTCAACCCAAAAAAATGAATTTTCATCAAAAAGATTTTTTTCTGCCCAAAATGGTGAATTTTGAATGAAATACAAAAATTTGCATCCAAAGAGTAGGATTTTCGTCAGAAAAAGATAAATTTTTACCAAAAAAAAAAATGAATTTTTAACGAAGTAGTTCAACTTTGAACCAACTAGGAAAAATTCCAATAAAAAAAAAGAATTCTGCAAAAAGAATAGCTAATATTTCAACCAATAAAGATTTGAATTTTGAATTAAGAAAGAATAATATTTTTAAAAAGTAGATTTTAATTTGAAGTAAAAAATAGTTGATTTGAATGTAAATTTAAATTTTAAGCAAAGTACCAGAATTTTAAACCAAAAGGTTGCTTTTAAAAAAAAAAAAAAAAAAAAAAAAAAAAAATTCAACACAAAACACGTATTTTAAAATAAATAATAAAAATTCTAACTGAAAAAATTCCAATTCTAACCAAAAATGAAAAAGTTAAGTTTTCCAATATCAAAATTCATTTTCAACTCAAAAAAAAACGAATTTTCCACAAAATACATTTATTTTATACTAAATAGTGAAAGTTGTGAATAAAAAATAAAAATTTTTAACCAAAAGAAGAATACTTTATTAAAAAAAAATCATTTTCAAAAAAAAATATCAACACAATCGTTGAATTTTCAACCAACGCGATAACTGTTTAACTAAAATTATGAATCTGAATCCAGAAAATTATACTCAGAAAGTATTTCAACTTTTAAACAAATAGTTGAAATTTCACCAAAAAAAAGTTTCAACAAAAAAAATGATTTTTTCTACAAAAAAGAACTTTGAAACAAGTAGTAAAATTTTCATTAAAAAAAGATCTAAGCTAAAAATGCAATAGTAAAATACAGTTGATTCAACCAAAAAGTTGAATTTTCAACAAAATATGAGAATTTTTATGCAAAAAAGTTGAATTTTTAACCCAAAAAATTATTTTTTACAAAATACACGTATTTTGAAATGAATATTTATAATTATAATTAGCAAATATTAGTTTTAATCGAAAAATGGAATAGTTATATTTTGAATTATAAACATTCATTTTCAAGCAAAAAAATCGCATTTTTAACAAAATATTTAGTGTTAAATCAAAGAGATGATTTTTTACTTGAAACAATGAGTTTTAACACACAAAATTATATTTTAACTAAGTAGTTCAACCTTCAGAAAAATAGTTGAATTAAAAAAAAAAACTTTTAACGAAAAAGATTTTTTTTACCATAAAAAATAAATCTTTAACAAAATACAGAAAATTCAAGAAAATGGTTGAATTTTCAAATAAAAAAAAAATGAATTTTCGATAAATTGATGAATTTTCAGCCAAAAAAATTAATATTTAACAAAGTAGTTCAACTCTGCACAAACAAGTAAAATTTCAAATGAAAAAAGATTTAAAAAAAAATAAAAAAAGGAAGATTTTGATTTGAAATGGAAAACAGTTGACAAATTTAATCAGTCAAATTTTCACTGATTTGAATTGAGATCGATGGCCCACATCAAATTGTATTTTGATGAATCGACTCCAAACTAAAATGATAATATAAAATGAAAATTAATAATGTGACTGTGCGGTCTGTGAGACCGCACGGCCATATTCAAACTTTGAAAAAGTATAATCGTGACCGACAATATAATAAACTATTGAGAAATGCACTCAAAGCTAGATTCAGTTTTGTTTGCTCACTTCTCACATTTCATGTTGCACTATATACCAATCAATTAAAATTCATAACTCATGAATCGAATAATCTCATTTTTATTTGTATTCTAGTAATTCGTCGCGTTGAAAGATCATTCACGATTCGTACACAGTAATAATAGGCCTCATTACTTTGTTCAGTAATAGATGTAAATTATAACAGTACTCACGCGTATATGTGCATGCAAATGATGACATGGGGAAATAGAGGTGTGCTGGTAGAAAACGAATATTTACCTGCACGATATAACCAACTGACGATTAAAAAAAAAATCGAGAACTTTGCGAACAAAGCAGTGCAGCATTTTTAAAATTCCTATACAAAAAAAAATATTGAAGGGAAAAATCGCTTGCATTCCACATGCGAGTAGAGGTAGAGGACTGAGAATAACTTGTTCTTCCCATAAATTATATTGTCGCTCACGATTATACCTGTTTTACCATTATGGGTGGCCGTGCGGTCTCGGGAACCGCACGGTCATGTTATCAATTGAGAGCTCGTAGATGATCCTTCGGACCGCACGTCCACGGCAGTACGGAGGGCGGCCATCCGAAACCGATTTTGAGTCCCGGTTATCCCTCATTTGAGGAAAAAGTGACAAATTAATATGGACGTGTGGAGGTGCGGTCTAACAGACCGCACGATATTTCTGATATGTGAGTTTCTATCATACTTTTCTTTGAAAATTCATCTTTTTTTGTTGAAAATTCAACTGTTTGGTACAAAATTAACTTTTTTGTGAAAAATTCCAAAAATGATACTTCCCAAATATTTACAAAAACTGAGAAAAAAGAATCTAGAACATTTTAGAGCATTTTTTTAATTTGAAGAATTGAAAAAATGTAGAAGAAATTGGAATCATTTCAAAAAGATGTTTATAAAATGAAGATTTTTGAAGATGTTGACATAAAATTTTGAAGTTTTCAAAACGATTTTGAAAGTTTTCAATATAATAAAAAAAAGTTTTCAAGATGCCCGGGAATATTGAAAGTGATTCTTCATTTTGAAAGACTAATTGAAGAATATTTAAAAATAATTTTAAACGCTATAACGGATTTAAAAAATGGTCAAAAATGAATTTGGAAGATTTTAATACAATTTTACGAATATTTCGAGTCTTTTCGTTTTTCCGGTTCCGAAAATTAATCTTTTTTATTCAAAAATTTTATCTTTCTTTATTAAAATTAAAGATATTTGTTTGAAAATAAAAATATTTTTCCGTTGAGGATTCAACCATTTTTTGAAAATTTGTCGTTTTTGGATGAATTAACTGTTTCAGATTTCGAATGAAAATCATTTAAAATTGAAATATTAACTATCACATTTCTCAATGAGAATTAATCTCTTTTGCTCGAATTTCATAATATTAAAAACATAAACAATTTGAAAGTTCATCATGATAAATTGTTGAATCTGAAATTTTTGGTTTGTTTTAAATAATTTATGTTATTTTGATAGATATAAGATGAAGAATATTTTTTTAGTTTCGGAAAACCGGGGAAGATTTTTTATTTGTTTCTTGAATTATTTATAATAATGCTAAAGGATACAGATTGGAGACCAAAGAACTTTGTTTGCGAGAAAATAATTAAAATTGTCAATTTGTTATCTCAAATTATTTATAACAAATATAAATGTCAAACGTTAAGAAAATAATTTTTTTGTGAAAAAATAATGAAAGTGGTTTATTTGTTTATAAAATTGGTTCATAACACTAAACTTTCACAGTTGATGAATAATTTTCCTTTTGCGTATACTCAGGTATTTTTTGTAAATTCGTGTTTAAGAAACCGGATAAAAGTTCTAAAAAATCAATGTTATTTTTTCACGTGACTGAATTTGTAAATTTTGAAAATTCAAGTACTAAATACTTAAATATATAATTAAAGAATCGCAGAGCTGCTGTTTCTCATGCTGACAAACTCAGTACTTTTACTTCCCTTCATCTTTTTAGTGTATATGGCATTTTTTCAACTACCATATATTTTTCTAGACTAAAAAAGAAGATTTCTCTGCAAGAAAATTCACTCTTATTTTCAGCGTTCAAAAGTGGAGAAATACAAATTTTTGAATTTTTGACGTTTAATTCTTCTCGAAACGTTGACAATTATAAAATTCCTGATTGAAAACTTTAACAATTAGTGAATTCAAACTTGAAGAGTAAAAATTAAACGAATCCAGACTTCGTATATAAAACTGAATTATTCCTAAATTATAGGATCTATAAAATGAAAATTAAATATTTTCAAATTTTGAATCACTCTTTTCAAAATTATCCTATTCTAATCTAAAATACGAAATCAATGATAATTCATGCTAGGGGAACAACTTTGTGTTGAAGAAAATTTTGTAAGATGTCTTATTGATGTATATTTGTGTAGTCAGAAAAATGTTGTTTTTTTAATGGAAGAAACCGTTTTTTTATTACAATTTTTTATAATGGAAGAATTTACTTATTTTCACGTAAAGAACAACAGAATGACAGAATTTACTTATTTCTACGTAAACAACAACATATTCGATGAAAATGTTCACGTATGAAAAAAGTTGTACTAAAATACATTTTAATTTTCCGTAATAACTTGCATAATTTATTATAGAAATTGTAAAATAATTTTTTTTTTAAATTCACTATATCTCTCAATGCATAATAAAATATCAGTTACAGATGGAATACTAATATTCGTAGCATTTATCGAATTGAAATTTATATACTCATATACATGTTATAACGAACAATTCACAATTTATTTTAGAAATAATATTTCTTTCAATTTATAAAATGAAAACGGCCATATAATTTACAAATAACTTAAATATTAAACGAAATGAAGATTAAATTATGATAAATTGAATTATAATTATATTCACAATCTTTTCCAGATGATGACAATGGTATAATTTACCTGTAAATCAATTATGAGGAATCTATCTAACAGATAAAAAAAAGTTCTCCTTATTGGAGGCTAAGTGTCATCATGTGGTGCCTTCTACTTAATACAAATATTCTGCGACATTAATAAAATATAAATAACATAGAAAAAATAAGTAGTTGTTTCATACTTTTCCACACAAAAAATTAATATGCGCGCGCAAGACTACTAGTAGTAATTGAAAGGAAGCTATATAAATGAAGCTGTAGTTTTTAAACTCCCGGAGAAAGTCAGATTTCTCGGGAAATTCTTTCAAGATTTCTTATGTTACCGTAGCTTTAAAGCGTCATCTCGCAATGGTAACCACAGGTTCGTCGCAGCTTCCGGAATCAAGTGCGCGGTGAGAGAGGAATAGTAGAAAGGAAGGCGGTTGACCGGGCTGCGGGTTATGGAGGGTGGGCGGGTGCAAAGGGGACGGGAGCCAGCATGCTAAAATTTCCGTACAGAGCCAGGGATCCTAGATACCCTGCCCCGTTAGTGCGTGTCGGCGTGTGTGACGCTCATAATCCAGGTAGAGAGGCGAGAACACCTCTCGGGTTGCCAGAGGGGTGTCTGGGTTCCCAGAGGGGCGCGAGGGGTGCCAGGGGGAACTATTGGGCTCGACCAGATCCTGCCACGCCTCACGGACACCATAATGGACTCTCGCGCGCCAATCCGTTTTCAGGACGTCACGCGGAATCGGTGGGAACGAGGGTCTTCGACCAATCGTCCTCTGCACCATCTATGGGGGCGGTGAGGCGAGCGCCAGAGCGGCAGTGAGTCCAGCGCTCCAGCGGCAGTTTCAGGAACGACCCTCCAGTTCGGGGAGAGGCGCTTCATTATGTATCATTATACCGATCCGCGCCGCGCGGTGTGCACTGCAGTTACTGGGTGAGGCGCGCGTGTGTGATTTCCTGCCTTCCTTATCCATACTAAGTTGCTTTCGCGATGACACCTGCGTGAGTAAAAAAAAACCGATACGTGATTAAAAAAAGGATCTGCTACCAGTGTGCTAAATCTTGGATTACACATCGAAAACCCAGTGCTCCCTAGTTCTTGTTCAAGCCGTCGGATAATAGTGATTACACCACTCGAGACCCTGCTGATTGTCTTACGTTCATCAAGTACCTGTGATTTGTAGATAATTATCAACTATTACTAGGACCTTAGGAGCAATAAACCATGTTGAGAAATCAGGATTCGAATACCCTATCAGTGGAAACAAGTATTGCAAGCAGCTGACGCTGATGAAATAGAGGTAGTGGCAGTGTTGAATTTTCGGTATTTTGGGTTCAAGCTCTAGGGACCGACGCGTGTGAAGTGGACTCTAGTGATCAGTTCAGTGGTTTCATAGACGGATCCTAAAGTGTATCACTGTGGAATAAATCTGGATAACGGACACCTGCTTCAAGTGTTCTCCAAGAAGTTGTGTCGTGTAGTTTATTTGTGCCAGAAAGCCCATGTTGCCATCCTACCGCTAGCCTAAGCGGACACTAGCTCCAAAATTCGGGCCCCGTGGCGCGTAGAGGACTTTGGTGGCGAGGGGTGCGACTTTGTCGCGTCTAAAGTGGAGCGTCCGGGCAGCACGACGACGCTCAACTTCACGGATCTGGGGAGCCCATTCGGGGCGGGCGACCCCTGTCCGTCGAGTACCCCGACCCCGAATAGTATGTCGGGTGGCGGTCCGTCGGGCGGCGGAGGTGGTGGCTCTGGCGGCGGCGGTGGTGGAGGAGGCGGTGGATCCGACATGGAGCAGCACCTTCATCACAGTGGCCTGGGTTCGGTGACACCTGGTCCACCCGGCGGCAACGGAGGTGACAGTGCCTCCAGTACCCCAGTTTCCCAAAGCGGCAAGTCCGCCTTCATTGAACTTCAGCACAATAACCTCTACAATCCCGCCAGCCTCCGTGGCGGATATCCCGGCAGCCACAATGTCCCCAGCGCGCATCAGTTCTCTCACCAAGTCTCTCTCGGACATCAGGGTTCGGGACCCGGCAGCGGTAATCAGCAACATGCTGATGCCGGATTCCCTAGTCCCAGGTCGGCCCTAGCCGGATATCCGTTCGCGCCCATGCATCAGCACAACTATGGATATCACCTGGGATCGTACGCACCCCAATGCCCCTCGCCGCCCAAGGACGGTGAGTACCCCAACTGTATGTATTCCCAGCTTTTTATACTTATTATCTAGTATTTAGTGTCTAGTTTAATTCATACCTAACATAACATTCATCCTCATTAACCTAGCAAGTATTAGATTAAGTACTGACCTAGTGGGCACTCAAGTCCTAATGTTCTCCTATAGACGTCTTTGGCAAACTTCAGGACGTCCTGGGGATCTTTTACAGACATGAAAAGATCCATAGGATGTGAAGAGCAGTCACAAGACGTAGGGGTACTTCTGACGATAATCTGATTTTATAAAAAAATAATGCCGGATCAATCCCTCAAACGTTGTGACTTTATAAACGCTACTCACGTCGGAAAATATGATAGCAAATTAATGTTTTAAGAGTGGCTGCTATATAACTGACACGCATGTCGCAAAAAATAAGGGGGAATAATTTGATTGATCTGATTTAGTCCGAAGTCGTTCTCATTGTCATCATTACCATCATCATCAGTGAGCACACAAGTACTAAGGTTGTCCTACAGACGTCTTGAGGACCTTTTAAGGACATGAAAAGATCCAAAAGATGTCTTAAAGACCAATCACAAGATGTAGACGTACGTTCTAATTCATGCTTGTCAAATTGGCTTTGATCTGATGATGGGTTTCCATGTCATGGTTATTACTGTTGCCACATTAGGAATGAGGTTTTACTGTTGTCCATAATCTCTAAATTTTTGGATACATTTTATAATAAATAATGGTGGATTAATCATCCAAACGTTGCTACTATAAAGCGGACAGATAAATTCAACCTAGCATCAAACATTAGGATGAGTAACGTGAGCTTGTAATATTTTTATCGAGAATGAGACCAATATGTATTCCCAACTTTTTCTATATATTCTTTAGTATTTATAACTACTGTCAAGTTTAGTTCAAAACTAACATGTCAGCTATATTCAACTTAGCAAATTTCAGACATGAGTAACAGGAATAGCATATGTGAAAGATTGAGACCAATATGACATTTATATCGTGATACGTCTTCACTTGGACTATGTCGTCTATACCTCAGTTATCATGAGTGGATTATCGTGAAAAAAAATTGGTTTGTGCCCGCCAAAATAGATTTGAAATAAAGTTTCATTTGAAAAAAAATTGAGATATGTAGATTCTAAAAAATTGAGGAATAATTGAAGCTATAGAACTCATGAATACCTCAGGAAGATTGTTCCTAAGAAAAATTTTGATCTGATATGATTTTAAATGTAATTCTGTGAATGACGACTGAGGATTTTTTCGGACTGAAACTATGAAAGTTTATCCAAATTTCAAAACTTAGATATGAGGACAAGTTCAAGATATTTTTACGGCTTGACAGAATCTAAAATTAAAGACAGTTTTCAAAATTATGTTCATATTTTCAAAGTTTATACTTATTTTGACGACAGCAATAATCAGAGTTCGTTTATATTAAGATTAGGTGATAATGGAATGTTTTCAAAAGAAAACAAATCGAGACCTACACATACTCATATATTTACATACTTCATACGCAAAAAAAAATGCAATAATTATTAACTCTATTAAATGAGATTAAGTACCGAAAAATTACGCTTGCCTCTATTCCGCAACTTAAACTTTGAGCATACTCTACATGAGAATAATTACACATTTTCAATATTTTCTTCTGAAACCTCGTCTTAAAAGTTATTTCATCAATATTTATTTTTAAGCACACTCAATTAAACACTTAGTGAAAATCTCGATCAAAGAGTTTCTCAGATTAAAATGTAAAAATTGCAGCTAATAGATTTTTATCTACTTTCATGCTTTGACGGTACATCAAAAGATCGGTTATATTCTCTTAATGATCCAATTTGTCAAAGAAGCAAAAATTCAGATGTAGAGAAATATAAACTTGACTAATTCGTTTATTATCATGCATATAGCCTACAGTTACCGTGTTGAAAAAAGTGATTACATTACGCTGTATAATATTGAAGATACGTCGTTGATAATACTAACTACATCAGATAAAATGATAGTATAATGGTTTTTTGTGTATTTTTCCTCGCTATCATATAATATGGATACTAGATGCTTAGGAAAAATCTGTATTAATTGGATTATTAGAATTTTAAAACAAATGGCATTAGTGCTTATTAGATTATGATAGATGCACTTTTTTCTGTTTTGTGAAAAAATATGTACGTTGATCATGTTTAAAAAATTTTAACATGGTTTCTTGTTGTAACATCGTTTCTTGCTGTAACATAACATAAGAAAAACTTGAAAGGAATATGTATGAAATGGTTCATTCTGAAGGATTTTTGTTACAAAACATTATGTTTCTGAAATAATTATGTTTATCCGATGCTCATCGTACAATGCTTTACATAAGAGCATAGAAAACTTATTTCACTCAGAAAAAATAACGGATAACCAGAATATTTTTGATACATTTTTACTTAAGATTTGATATCATTTTTGACTAGGTATGCTAGTTGTATAAACAAAACCTGATACAAGTGCTACAATTTTTACGATAAGTAATATTATGAATAATAAATTGGATAAGAAATAAGTGACATGGTGCGACCAATCAAAGTATTTTACATTTAATAATAGAGCAACGAGAATAAATTGAAATAGTCTTCCGTCCTATAGCAGTGCCCAGTACAAAAATCTTTTTGCATATAAAATTGAATCCTATATTGCAATTTGATTTAATAAATTAAAATAATTTTATTCATTTACTCAAGAAATGAATCAAGTCACTTTACACTAAATCTCAAGGTGTCACTTTTTTATTTAAAAGTGTTTAAAACTGGTTTAGTTTAGGACAATCTGTTGTTTCTTTAATGGGATGAATCATTATTATCAAAATTATTTGGAAACAATAACCATTGCCATTATTGATAGATTTTATAAAATCGGACAAAATGTGCAAAATTGCAGAATTAAATTCTTCTTTCTACACTTACACGAAGACAAACCTGTAAGCCGGATAAGGCAAAAGTTTTAAAGAAAGCCCTCATGTCGTTCGGTGACAGCGTGTCTGACGGTACCAAGGCATTTGGTCCGTTTATACAACGACTCAAGATCGATACAGTACGACTATAAGAGTCCGTGCTTTAAAAAATTATCCATATAAATAAAATTGCGTTCAGATTCGATATCTGAAAAATCAGTATTTTATTTGATATATTTTTTAAATAAATCTTTCACCTCTCTTCATCCTAATTTTTAGTATAACCTACCGTCGGAAATTATCTACACTAGCACGAGCTGCACTAAAAAATAAGTTTGTCACCTGATAACTGGTTTGGAGATGAAGCTATGCTTGTGAAATTTATAGTAGACCATTTTTAGAATCTCGTTTATAATTCAAATTAAGAAAATTTCAAAAATATTGACGGGTTCTCGAGATATGACTAGAAACGTCCAAGCCAGTCCGTGTTGACTTTCAGCCGGCAGACACGCTGGATTATTTTTATTCATATCTCGGGAACCAGTGAACATTTTCCCAGTTTTCTTAGCTCAAATCAAAGACAAGATTTCAAAGATTGCCTTTTGTAAATTTTACGAGTACAAATTTTTTTCCGACCGAGTTATAACGTTTTGAAGTAATCAGCTCTTGTAGCGCTAGCGCCAGTATAGAAAATTTCCGACGGTGGTGTAGTTAAAAAAAAAGGATTAGGTATCACAGTATTTGAGAATAAATTTTCGGATCTTTAACAGCTTAGTGTCAGAAGAAATAATTTCACCTGCGTCGGACCGGTATTTTGTTACGCGAGCTTTGAGAAGAGGCAATAAATTTTTATCGCTTCCTCTATGCTAATTTGAGGGTGACAGGTCTAAGAGTCTAAGAGGAAGAGACCAAAGAAAATAGAAAACGGAATCTGGAGTAGCAGGTAGTAGTAGCCAGTGTCGGTCGTCGGTCGTCCGTCAGGTAGAATGCTTTGATGAAAGTAAGATATACGAGGCTCGGTCCAGGATCTCGTAAAAGTCCCGCAATACTATGAATGGTGTAATTAAAACTGAAATTGACCAACCACAAATTCCTCTTTTGGCTTCCCACTGTTTGTCTCTTTAGGGATGAAAAAAAAGAAAAATGAAAGTGAAAATACATCAGTTCACGTCATGTGTTTACGTCTCATCCTTATGAAGATGAGGCGTCGTGAACTGATGTGCAAACATAGGAATCTTAAAAATTGATCTGGAAAAGCGGAAAATTATTGGGAATTTTGTTCGTCGGGGAAATAACGGGGAATTTGATTCAGGGAACGGGATTTTTCTCTGGAATTACTATTTTGTACTGAAAATTTTCATGAAGAATTATAATTTTTACTTGAGGACAGGGAATTTTGGTGGGGAACTATCATTTTGTGTTTGGGGAAAAAATTTCGATAAAGAAATCTGATTTTGGTATTCGGGACAATTTCTGCAAAGAATTGGAATTTTGACTTCGCGGCAGGGAATTTCCGGAAAATATTATCATTTGAAATTTCCCTTTTTCAAATTTTGGAAAAAGGAAATTACTGTATTTCTGAATTATGATAAAAAAGTTCGTAACGAATTATAATTTTCACTTTCGGAAAAGGACTTTAGGATAGGGAATCTTTGTGAGGAATTATCATTTGACTCGATACAGAGAATATTTGACATGGAATGGAAATTTTGGAAAATAATTTCAATTCTGATTCAGAAGAAGGGAATTAAAAAAAACCCCTTTCCAAATTCATAATTATAATTATTTATAAAATTCTCAATCCTAAATCAGAATCATGATGCTTTCCGTAACCAGATTATTGTAATTCTTTTGGAAAATTCGCTGCTTCAATTCATAATTTTAATACTTCTCGAAAAGTCTCTGGACCAATTCAAAATTATCATTCTTTTCAAAAATTCTCTTCTCCAAATCATAATCATAATTCTTCTAAAAATTCCCCATTTCAAGTCAAAATTGCAATTCTTCTGGGAAATTCGCTGTTCCAAGTCAGAATAATAATTCTTCTCGGAAATTTCAAATTTCACTGTTCCAAGTCAAAATTATAATTCTTTTAAGAAATTCTTTATTTGAGATCCGAATGATATATTTTTTTTAATTCTGTGATACAATTCAGAATGACACATAATTGTTTTCGAAAATTTCCCGAACAAACTCAAAATTATCATTCTTTTTAAAAGCGTCCTGTTCCAAATCAGATTCATATTTTTTTTCTTAAATTCCCCGTTCCAAGTCAAAATTGTTATTCTTTTTTAAAATTCCCTTTTTCCAAATCCTCATCTTAATTCTTTTCAGGAATTCTCCGTTTTAAGTCAAAATTGCAATTTTTTCGAAAAATTAACTGTTCTGAATCAGAATAATAATTGTTTTGAAACTTCTTTGTTCCATATACAAATAATAATTTTTTTTTTGATTCTGTGATACAATTCAGAATGATATGTAATTGTTTTCGGAAATTCCCTGAACTGAAAATTATCATTCTTTTAAAAAATGTCCTCTTCCAAATAAAAACATAATTTTTTTTGAAAATTTCCCGTTTCAAGTCAAAATTGTTATTTTGGAAAATTTACTGTTCCAAATCCAAATTATAACTATTCTTAAAAATTTTATTTTCCAAGTCAAAATTATAATTCTTCTGATAAATTTCTTGTTCCAGCTGGAATTATAGTTTCGTTTCGAAAATTCTGTGATCGAATTCAGAATGACAAATAATTGAAAAAATTTCCTGTTCCAACTCAAAATCAGAATTCCTTTCCAAAAATGTCTCTTCCAACTCAGAATTTTGTCAAATTTGTCAAAATATCAAAAAATTGCTTTCGAAATCTCAAAAAATTGAAATCTTTCCAATTGACCGGGAATTTATAATCATCCGTCGGGTAACCCTCTGTTGATCTAACACTTTAAATAAAAATCAATTTTTTAGGAATCATGAAAAATTTATTTCGAGATTGAAAAGCT
The DNA here is from genome assembly GCA_932178445.1 of Andricus quercusramuli. Lineage (NCBI taxonomy): Eukaryota > Metazoa > Arthropoda > Insecta > Hymenoptera > Cynipidae > Andricus > Andricus quercusramuli. The sequence goes on from CAKNXH010054619.1 coordinate 19,803, forward strand.
TCCTAGAAATGCAGTGAATGCATATAATTTACTTCGGAAAACTGAAGAAAACTAGTCAGGAAAATAAGTTTCCTGAACAAACTAAACCGATTCACTCTTATTGCAAGTATAAAAATTAATGCGTTGCAAAACCTTTACTCCCCTAAGTTGTAACCCTTCCATGATTGTGAATCCCTAATGATTCTGGGAGGGGTTTCCTCTGGTGACTTTTAATTCTTCTTCATGAAATTGTCTTCAAACTTGTTCTAGAAAACTTATAAAGCGAATACTTATCTTAGTGACGGCAGTTTTGTTCGATGAATCCAAGATTAATTTTTAACGAGTAAAAAGGGTTCTATAGTGAATCAATTGTTTGTCATTTGATTTGTAACTACTTCAGACTTTATTCCTGGAAAAAATCTATTTCGAAACGAACTTGTGGTTTTGAAATTTTTTTTCAAAAGTTCGTTGTCCGATACGAAGCGATATCGGGAAACATTTCCAGAGTGGATAATGCATTCTAGAGTGGATAACAATTAATAAAAAAATAAGAATTTGTGTTGAAAGTCAAATTAATTTGATCAGTAGTTGAGGCAAGATATATTTTCATAAATCAAATTTAAATTTATTTATTTTATTTATTATGAAGCTTTGAATTTATTATCCACTGCTGGTTGCATTATCCACTGTAAGGAAGTCTCCCCTAACATTTTTAGCCGAATATTCGTATAATTATACTAAATAAAAAAAATTAAAAAAAATCTGACTCAGATTTTATGAAGTCAGGGAACTTTTTTTTATTCCAAAATTCAACAATTTGGTTAAAATCTCTTTCTCTTTCGTTAAAAATTTCATTTTTTTGTTGAAAATTTGTCCTCTTCGGTATAGAAAATTAATCTTCTTAGTTGAAAATTCATCTTTTTATTACAAAATGTAATCATTTTGTTAAAAACTCTTTTCATTTTTTCAAATTCAACTTGTTTTTTTGCAAAATTCATATATTTGCGAATTTAGAATTTATGTTTCAAAAATTCACTTTTTGGTTTAATCCTCATCATTTTTGGTTTGAATTCATTTCTGAGGTTAAATTTTGTATTTATTTGTTTTTTTAAATTCATTTTTTCAATCTGAAAATTCAAGTATTCCGTTTCTTGGTTGAAAATTGATCTTTCTTTGTTATAAATTTTTATTCGCGGGTTAATAATGCAACTTTTTTTTAGACAATATTTTTTTTTTTTGCTTCATACCTTAACATTCAAAAAATCGTTTTTTGTTGAATATGCATGATTTTAGCTGAAAATGTATTTCTTTGGTTAAATTTTCAACTATTTTGTTGAAAGCTCACATTTTTAATTCAAAATTTAACTGCCTTTTAGAAAATTTGTCTTTTTGGCTTCAAAATTTAATATCTTGGATGAAATATTCATTTTTTGGGTAAATAATTTAGATTTTTTCTTTAATTCGAGTATATCCTTTTTCGTTGAAAATTAATATTTTTTTGTGGGAAAATAATGTTTTTTTTGTTGAAAATTCAACTATTAATTTTAAAAATTTTTTGTTTTGGTAGAAAGTTAATCTTCTTCATTGAAAATTCATCTTTTTAGTTGAAAATTGAACTGATTTATTAAAATTTGGTCTTTTGAGCTTAAAATAACAAAATTTTCTTTAAAAGTCATACTTATTGTTGAAAATTAATATTTATGGGTTGAAAATTTAACTGTTTTGTAGAAAATTTTTTTTCTGGGAGTGAAAATATAATGATTTGGATAAGAAAATGGTTTTTGCCTGAAAAATCTTTTTTTGCTGGAAAATTCAGATCTTGACAAAAATTCGTTTTATTTTAAAATTAATTTTCTTCATTGAAAACTCATTTTTTTCAATTGAAAATTCATTTATTTTGGTAGAATAGTCAACTATTTAATAGAAAATCTACTTTTTTGTAAGAAATTCAAGTGTTTTGTAAAAAATTCGTCTTTTTTTTGTTGAGTTTTTTTCATTATTGACTAAAAATTTTTCTTGTTTAAGAGTTCATTTTTGTTAAAAAATTGATCTTTTTCATTAAAAAGTGATTTTTTTTCTAACTATTCAATTGAAAATCGACTTTTTATAAAAAATTCAAATCTTGTGTTAAGAATTCGTTTTATTTAAAAATTAATTTTCTAAATTGAAAATTCATTTTCTAAATTGAAAATTCATTTTTTTTCAATTGAAAATTCATTCATTTTGGTAGAAAAGTAAGCAATTTAATTGAAAATCAACTTTTTCGTAAAAAATTCAAGTGTTTTGTAAAAAATTCGTCTTTTTTTTTTGAGTTTTTTTAATTATTGACTAAGAATGTTTCTTGTTTAAGAATTCATTTTTGTTAAAAAATTAATCTTTGTAATTAAAAATTGATTTTTTTATAACTGTTCAATTGAAAATCGACTTTTTATAAAAAATTCAAGTCTTTTGTACAAAAATTCGTCGTTTTGTTTTGAATTTTTGTTCTTCATTGACCACAAAGATCTGACTTAGTTAAAAATTCTTTCTTGGTTGAAAATTCACTTTTTTCTTAAAAATCCGTCTTTTTTAAAAAAAAATATCAATTTTTATAGAAATATCATTCTTTTTGGTTAAAAATGCAAAATTTTGTATGAAATTTTGTCTCTTTATTAATCGAAAGATTTTTCTTGATTGATCTTTTTGATTGAAGATGTAACTATTTTGTGGAAAATCCTTTTTTTTTTAAATTTGATTATTTTGTAGAAAATTCGACTTTTTGGCATCCAGTTTTAATATCTTGGATAATATATTTTTTCTATATCAACTGAAAAATCTATTTAGTAAAAAATTTACCTTCTCGGTTGAAATTTGAACTACTTTATTAAGAAATACATTTTTTCGTTGAATATTTATCATTTTTGTTGAAAATTTATTTTTTCTGTTAAATTTTTTTCAAATGTTATTCAAATGTCTTTGGGTTGATAATTAATTTTTCACATCAAAATTAACGTATTCCCTATTAGGTTGAGAATGATGTCTTTTCGTTGTTGAAAATTCAACTATTTAAATTGAAAATTCAACTATTTAAGTTGAAAATTCGTCTATTTTTTTAGAAAATATTTTTACGATTCAACTTCTTGCTTGAAATTTCAACTCCTTTCTTCAAAATTATTATTTTTTTTTTTGGTTCAAGACTAATCATTTTGGTTAAGAATTCATTTCTTCTGTAGAAAATTTTCTACATAAAAAATAATATATCGCGGTTGGAAAATTCAATTGCTTATTTGAAAGTGGCACTAATTTGTTAGAATTTTTTTTCTAAGATTTACCATTTCAGTTGAAAATTAATCTCTTTTATTGATAATTGAACTTTCATGTAAAAAAATTTGTTTCCCTCGTTGAATTTTGTTTTAATGGAAAATTTATCTACTAATAATAAAAAAAAAAATGTAATAATTTTTTTTTATCTATTGCATTTCATGTAAGAGACATGTATTAGTAGAAGGATGTTTTATTAAAAATCTAGATTATCACACTGCTAAAGTGGTTATAGATATTATTTATATCATGAATTTTTCTCATCGTCGGTATAGATAAGAGTCGTACGACAAGTCATTTACATAGTTCACAGAACGTTTTAGCATATAACTATTTGTCAGCTATAGCAATTTATTATAATGAGATAATTGTGACTGTAGAGGCATGAAAGAAAGGAACGAGATTAGAGCAAGAGTTACGAGTACGGCAGACTAAAATCGATTGCCAAGTATATTGCACCCGGTCATTCATTGCGCACGGTCATTCTCTGGATGTAATAAAGTCATCAGCACCGACGTATTTGGTTGTTAATTAATTAAATAATAAATATCGTGTTATGATCGTAATTCGCTTAATTGCTGCCAAACACGCCATTGTTTGCGTATCCTTTCGGTTATATATCCGTGCTTGCTATTCATTATTTTCCCGTCACAAGTATCTCTATTAAACGTTTATACTCTCCAGGAAAATTTACATGATTAAAAAAAAAATGATTTTTTTTCGGCATTTTGAGAAATGTGACTGAATTACTCAAGCATGATTTGACAGAAAAAAGCAGTCATTCCTACTCATTTCCAATGAGTAGTTGAATTTTCAGCTGAAGGAATTAATTTTTAAATAAAAAATACAATTGTTGATATTTGAAGTTGAAAAGATTTTCATTTTTAATAATGAGCGGTTAAATTGAAGCAAAAAATACATTTTCAACCGAATTGTTGCATTTTCAAACAAAAAAGATTTTTTGGTCAAAAAAAAAAAAAAATTTTAAATTGTTGAATTTCCAAACTAAAAACAGAAAAATATAAATTTTGAGCAAACAGGGTCACTCTTAACCAAATAGTTCAATTTATTTTATATTGTTGCGTATGCAACAGAACATTGTTCAAAAAAGAAAATTACTTTTTTACCAAAAAGAGTAATTTTTCAAAAAAAAACTTGCCTTTCAATCAAACGAATAAATTGTCAACCAAAAATTTGCATTTTTAAACCAAAAAGTCAAATTCTCACCAAAATAGGAACATTTTCAAACAAAAAATATTTTTTTTTTAGCGAAGAAAGAAGAAAATTAACAACAAAATAAATTTCCAATAAAATGGTTACATTTTCAAACGAGAAAGCCAAATTTTAAACGAAATAGGAACATTCTCTAACAAAAAGAATAACGAATAAAAAATTATCTCCGTGTTTGAAAACATATTTCTTTGGTTGAAAATTTGTCTTCATACCCAGAATTTTTTTTTATTGAAAATTCATATCTTTGGCTGAAAATTTGATTGAAAAAATTTATTTTCCATTTTTATGGTTGAAAATTCATTTTGTTAATTGAGAATTTAACAATTCCTTTTTTGGTTGAAAATTGACTTTTTTAGTTGCGAATTTAACTATTTGGTTGAGAATTAATTTATTCACGTTAAAAGTTTGTAATTTTTGGTAAAGAATTATTATTTTTGGCGGAAAATTAATTTTTTGAAAAAAAAAGTCAAATTCTCACCAAAATAGGAACATTTTCTAACAAAAAGGATTTTTTTTTGTGATGCCAGAAGAAGATTAACAAAAAAAGTTGTTTTCAACAAAATTGTTACATTTGCAATCATAAAAACGAATTTTCCACAAATTTAATGAATTTTTAATAGAATAGTTACACTTTGAACCAAAAAAATGAATTAAAAAAAAATTAAATTAAATTAAATTACGTTTAAATTAAATTGAACCATAAATGAGTGATTTAATCAATGACAGTTACAGTTTGGATCATTATTATTATTATTGAAATCATTCTTCGTAAAATATGTGTATTTTTTTAAATTAA
>CAKNXH010054619.1:25210-42466 GCA_932178445.1 Andricus quercusramuli
TGTGGTTGATAAAATAACTATTTTGGAAAAAATGCGTTATTTTTTGTCCTGAAAATTAATTTTATTTATTGAAAATTCAACTATTCCATTTTTTTTTTTTTTTTGAAAATTGAGCTTTTTTAGATGAAAATTCGGCAAATTATATTTTTTAAAATTATTTTTCCATCAGTGAGTCAAATTTACTGTTTGAAAAGTCACTTTTGACTGATTTCTCAGTCGAATCCGCATTATTTGAATTAGTCAAAATTGTGTTTTTGACTGATTAAATTAATCAAGCAGGCTCTGTTTAAAATTAATCTTTTTGGTTGAATTTGAATGTTTTTTATTTCAAATAAAAATATATATTTGTCCTTGAATATTAACTATTACATTTTTTGTTAAAAAGTAATTTTATTTTCAAATGAAAATTCATCTACAGTTAAAAATTATAATTTTTTTAGTATTGATTTTTTATTTCACTTGAAAATTCAGTTTTTGTGTTAAAAAATTAATCTCTGTAGTTGAAAACATATTTCTGTGTTTGGAAATTTGTCTTCATTCTCAGAATTTTTTTTTTTAAATTAATCTCTTTGGCTGAAAATTTAATATAAAAAATTTAATTCCCATTTTTATGGTTGAAAATTGACTGTTTTTAGTTGCGAATTTAACTATTTGGTTGAGAATTAATTTATTTCGTTGAAAGTTTATAATTTTTGGTAAAGAATTATTCTTTTTGGCAGAAAATTAAATTTTTTTAAAATTAAACTAGGCTAGGGTAAAAGTTGAACTGTTTTGATAAACATTAATTATTTTTGTTAATATTCATCTATTTGGTTGAAAAATTCGTTTAGAAGAAAATTTAACTACTTGGTTAGAAGTTAAACTTTTTCTTTTTGTTCTGTTTTTTAGTGATTTATCATTCTAAATGAAAATTTCTATATTAGGTTGAAATTGAACTATTTTGTTAAAAATTCAATTTCTTAAAGTTAAATTTCAAATTTCTCAGGTTAAAAATTAATCTTCTTGGTTGAAATTTTAACTAATTGTCTAAAAGTAAAACTAATTTATCAAAAATCTATTTTATCTTGAATATTCATTATTTTATCTTTGAGTAAAATTGACTGATTCAAAATATAACATTTGACCGATTTTTCATTTGAATCCACATTATTTAAATCAATAAAAAACAAATTATTTTTTTAAATCCGTATTTATTGAAAAATTTTTAATTATGAGTTGTTACATAAAATTCAAACCAGATTTTTCAGTGATATAAAATGAATCTGTACCAAAAAGATTCCCCACTTGTTGTATAATATTGTTTTATTTTTTCTATTATTCCGTTGCATCCCAAAAACATATTTTTTCAGAAAAAAATTATTATGTATGAACAATAACCATAGAGTGTATAAAACAAAAAATTATAATACCTTTAAAGCAATTTTTTGTCCATTTGTTAATACTAATATTTTTAATTATTATTTTATTTTATTATTAATTCATTAATATTAATACTATTTGAAAATCATGAAAAAATATGTGTTGAGTTAATAAAATCAGAACACAATTTAGTGGTAAAATCTAACAATAAGGAAAAAAGGCAAATATATGTATTGCGCAGGTGGGTACTTGGGTAGTACTTAAAGTACTTTAATATTCAATCAATAATGTAGTACGTGTTTTTGCTGTCGAATATGCTTTTTTTCTAGTACATTGAGCATTAAAACCGATAGAAAGGGAATTTATTTGTTAGTATTTCTATTAATGCGCTAAGGGCGTAGCTCCCCTAATGACAATGTCAATACTCTAGATTCTAGAACAGCCAAACCCGGCGTGATCGAGTCAATAAAACTACAATTTATATTATGCAAATCTATAAAAAAAATTTGAAAAAAATATTTTTATGAATTGGCGAGCTTCAATATTACGTATTATTAATTTTTATTTAAGGTATTGTACAAATTTTCTATAATAAAAGGTAATCTAAAGTTTTGTGATACTTATTTTGATCAATTGAGTATTTTGGAAAAGCTGAGATTTTTTAAAGAAAATACGAGAACAAATTTTTTCTAACAGAAGTTAATAATAGTAATAATTTTTAAATATTAAAGTTGACAAGCTCTAACCTTCAGCAAAAAATTAATTGTGATCATATTAGTTCAATTTGTAACCAAGTAGTTAAATTAAATAAAAAAAAAGACAAATTTTCAATAATTGAAAAAAATCAACTTCCTAGACGAAAAGATAAATTTTTAACAAAATAAATGAATTTTTAACCACGTAGTTAAATTTTTTTTTTGAACAAAGTATTTCAAATTAAATACAATGATTTTGAACAAAATAAATATATTATTAACAAAGTAGTTTACCTTTCCATCAAAAAGTTGAATTTTCAAATATTAATTTTCGTAAAAAAGGTCATTTTTAATTAAATAGTCAAATTTACCACTAAGAGTTGAATCTGCAACTAATTAATTAATTAATTAAATAATTTTATCATTTTTTTTTATTTTTTCAATTATTCATAAATTTTTTTTCGACAATTAATTTTCGAAGAAATAGTTGCGTTTTTATCCGAAAAATATGAAAAAAGAGATCAAATTTTTAACAAAAGAGACGAATTTTCTACAAAAGAATTGAATTTTTAACAAAAAAGAATTTAAGAAAATAAATCGTTAAAAAAAAATTTCAACAAAGTAGTTTAACTTTTAATCAAGTAGTTAAATTTTCAAAACAAAATTTTGTTATAATTTTTTATTATTATTTTTTTTCATCAAGTTATTGATTTTTTTCTACAATTAGTTTTTAAACAAACAGTTGCATTTTTACCTAAAAAATATGAAAAAAGAGATCAAATTTTTAATTAAAAAGACGAATTTTCTATAAAAGACTTCAATTTTTAACAAAAAAGAATTTAAAAACTTGAATCGTCGAGAAAAAATATTAACAAAGTTGTTTAACTCTTAATCAAGTAGTTAAATTTAAAAAAAAAAATTTTTTTATAATTTTTTTTATAACTTTTTCCATCAATTTATTGATTTTTTTTCTACAATTAGTTTTCAAGCAAACAGTTACATTTTTATCTAAAAAATATGAAGAAAGATATCAAATTTTTAACAACAAAAAAAACGAATTTTTCATTAAATAGTTAAATTTTTAACAAAAACAGAATTTAAAAAAATTAATCTTGGAAATTTTTTTTAACAAATTAGTTTAACTTTCTATCAAATAGTTAAATTTTCAAAACAAAAATTCAAACTTCCAGTAAGTAGTTCATTTTCCAACAAAAAAATTAATTTCCTATTTAAAAAGAAGCGAACAAATTTGCAATATAATACATGAATTTTCAAGCACATGGTTAAATTTTCAGCTTGAACATTTAATTTTTGATAGAAAAAAAATAATTTTCAGTAGAATAAATAAATTATTAACAAAATAGTCAAACTTTCGATAAAAAAAATTAAATTTTCAACCTAAAAATATAATTTTCAAACCAAAGAGGTTATTTTTAAGCAAATTGTAAATTTTTTTTGAAAATTGTGGCATTTTCTACCGATTGTCGAAATTTTCAACCAATAGGAACAAATTATACACAAAACAGTTGAATTTTTAATCAAGAAAAAATTTTCAACCCAGAAAGAATTATCATTCTAGAAAGAAAACAATTTGCAACCAAATTTTGCTCAAATTTCAGAAGAATAATTAAATTTTCAACAAAAAATATCAATTATCCGCTGAAAATATAACAGTAAACTTTTCAACTAAGGAAAGTGAAATTTCTGCCAAAGGGACGAATTTTCAACAAAATAGTTGTATTTTTAACCCGGAAATATGAATTTTTGAAAAAAAAGGTTCAATATTTGAAACAAAAACACAAATTTTCAATAAAATAGTTTTTTTTCGACTAAAAAAGTTAATTTTCTATAAAAAAGACAAATTGAAAACAAAATATATGTATTTTCAAGCACATAGTTGAATTTTCAGTTTGAACAATTGATTTAAAAAAAAAAATTTCAACTTTTCATGAAGCAGTTGAATTTCCAATAAAAAAATATAAATTCTTACAAAAAACAAATTTTATATTTCAGATTAAAAATATTTTAATTTTAAATCAAAGGCAGTTGAAGTCAACCAGAAAAGACAAGTCTTCAACTAAAAAGTTGAACTTTTAACAAGAAAGATTGTTGAGGCATGAAAAAAAATTTAACAATTAGTTGAATTTCTAGACAAAAAAGGCAAATTTTTCACAAAACACTTGAATTTTTAATCAAAAAATATAAATTTTAAACAAAAAAGGTCATCTTCAACCAAATAGTTGCATTTTTCAACAAATTGTTGAATTTTCCACAGAACCGTTAAATATTTTTAACCAATAAAGACTAATTATACATGAAGCAGTAAAATTTTTGATCAAACAAGAATTTTCAACGGAAAAAGTTTTGAGTAAATGAATTTTTTGAAAGTAAATTGTTGAATTTTTCACCCGAAAATATGAATTTTAAACACAAATGTTTAGTTTCAACTAAATAGCTCAATTTTCGATAATATAATTAAATTGGCAAAATATGAATAATTTTCAACCAAACAGTAGTATTTTCATTTTAAAAAATGAAATTTCTACACATAGAGATACATTTTTTTTCTAGAATGACAAGTTGTTGACAAAAAGTTGAATTTTCAACCAATGAAGATTTCTCATTCAAAACGAAAAACAAATTCAACCCAAGTAGATTCCATCGTAAAATTTGTTGCAATTTTCAAGGTTGCTTATTTTAGGTGACCATTAGGACACCATTCAGGATTGTGTGATTGTTTGGATTATTTTTTCCCGACATTATTAGAAAAAACAATGACTTTTCCTCGCGATGTGGTCCCTCGGGGAATTTTCCCTCCTGCAGAAAGAACTACCTGTCTCCCATAGAAAAATGAAATTTTTATCAAAAAGCAAATCTCGAAAAAGAAACACGACTTCCGTACAAATCCCCGTACTCAGATTCGATCGGACTTAAGATTCCATCAAGATTTGAGAATGGGGAAAAACGGGGAGTGCTTTAAAAGTTTAAACGTCCTCAGAGAAGAGAGAAGCTGATCCTTGTGAAAACAAGCATTTAATACCTAATCCATCACAGCGGGATAGAAAAGGACTGGGGTAACCTTTTGTCTTTGGACAGTTTCGCACCGGCTCAGTGGCCTGAGCCGCACGGCCACTGATGGCTCAGTGACTAATGTCCTGCCGCTTCTGGCCAGGACCAGAGGTACCTGCTAATTGGATTCCCTTCCGCCACTCCGATTCGAATCGTTTCGAGATTCAAATGAGCCAAGCAGGAAGGAACGTGCCGATATTAAGAGCCCTCTTTTTTTTGCTTTGTCGCGATAAGATTGGTTACCGATACACCACCTACGGTGCTACTGGATTTGACAATCGTCGGCAAGAAATTAGTACAGGACGAATCTAACGACCCATCAACACGAAATGGATAGGTGGGCCTCCACATTTTTTTAAGCCGTTCATAAATCTCACTATAAAGACGAGCGCACCTTTCGTGTTCCGACGACATTTCCCATGAGGCATCGCCATCCTGGACGCCAGACCTTCTGGTACCGATTTAACTTTCTTTCGGCAAGAATTTTTTAGTGCCAAGTTTTAGTCTCTGCGAGTCGTGCTGATGAGCGAGTTAACTTTCCAAAGTCTCATCTAATCAGAGATCTTATATAATTAAGAAAAGGTTTCTTAAAACGCGGACTTGACTAATGACTTATCTTGGTGATGATCTTGGACTTATGATGGTTAGCCATCAACATTGAGCGAATCACTTGTTCTGTCTTCTCTTCCTAAATTAACTTCTTTTCATGTCTATTTTGTTTGATAATTTTTTAATGTGTTCTTAATATTTTACTGATGGATTTCACTACTGTCCGTCCAAAAAGTTTAGGCACCGCGATTTTTGTATAGATTTTCGTCAAAATCTGAGCAGAAAAAAATTCTAATAATATGAGACAACATGCATGTTGTAGGTGAATGGTTTGCCAATAATGATACACAGTTTCAAGAATTTCAGATGATTAGCGATTATTTCCGGGTGAGTCAAAGGTGAAAAAGCATAATAATCATATGATCATTTCAGAATACTCAACTTTGAATGGTTGTAAGTCACGGAAAAAAATCATGAAAAATCTGCAAAAAATTTATATGTTTCTTTAATCCTTTCTGTGTGTAGTGGTAATATTTAGATTCAGAAATAATCATTTGTCAATAATTTATAGACAAAAGAGTGGGAAGGTGGCATCTCTGAAACGAAGGAACGTACAGAGGTGATTCTTGAAGCAAATCACACATTTTTGGCTTCTGACAATGTTGCACGTATTAACAATGAGCAAAAAGTTGCATATAAATTTTTAAAAAACTATTTTCTTCTTTGAAAAATACAAAAGGCTTTATAAAAATCGAAGCAATCGTTGCACTTGTAACAGTAGCATCAGCAAAGTTCCATGCTGAGAGTGTGGTAGCCTCGATTTTCGTTCAGCCTTTTATATTTTTTTAAGAAGGAAATAATTTTTCAAACATTCAAGTGCAATTTTTTGCTCATTGACAATACGTACAACATTGTCAGAAGGTAAAACGGTATAATTTGCTTCAAGAATCATCTTTGTACATTCCTTAGTTCCAGAGATGACACCTCCCGACTTTTTTATCAATAACTTATTAACAAATAATTATTTCTGACTCTAAATATTACCAATGGGAACAGAAAGGATCAGTAAAACCCATATATTTTTTGCAGATTTTTCCAAAAATTTTTCAGTGACTTACGGCCATTCAGAGTTGAGTATTCTGAAATGATCATATGCTTATTATGCTTTTTCACCTTTCACTCGCGCGGAAATAATCGCTTATCATCTGAAAATTTTGAACAGACAGTAGATTTCAACATGGTTAAATTTACAAGTTCAATAACTACAGAACTACAGAACTAAGAAAAAAAAATGCAGTTGAAGATTCATCAGTTTAGTTGAAAATTCACTTCAACTACACCATTTCTTGTGAAAAATTTATCTGTTTCAGGGTAAAATTAAACTATTTGTTGAAAATCCGTCTTTTTCAGCAGAGGAGTAATTTCATTAGTTTGAATTTCAACTTTTTGGCAAAAAATTTATTTCTTTGGCTGAAAATTTGACTGTTTTGTTAAAAATTTGTTTGTTTTTTTCTGTTGAAAATCATCCTACTTTATTTTTGGTATAAGATTGATCTTTTTAGTTTGAAATTTATGAATTTGGTTTGAAAATAAAATTTTTTTAGTTGAAGATTCACCATTTTAGTTGAAAATTCGTCGTTTTCGATAGAAAATTATTCTTTTTGGTTATAAATGCATGTTTCTAATTGATAATTCAACTATTCGGGTGAAAATGGAACATCCTTTTAAAAATTTATTCTGTTTGGTTGAAAATTAAACTATTGTGTTGGGAATTTTGTTGTTGTTGAAAATTCCCATGAAAAAACAACTGTTTGGTTGAAAATTAGTTGTTTTTTTTTTAATTCTATTGTATTTTATTGAAAATTTGAATTTGTTGAGAGAATAATAAATTTTCTTGGTCAACAATTCATCTTTTTGACTGAAAATTCCTCTAAAAATTGAAACATTTGGTTCGAAATTTGTGTACTTTGTTATATAGAAAATTCATCTTTTTGGTTGAAATTTTATCTTTTTCGTTAAAAATTAGTTTTTCCTGCTTAGAATTAATTTTTTCACTAAAAATATAACTGCTCTACTTTTTCTCAAAAATTTATCTTTTTTGATAGAAATTTATCGTTCTTAGTTGAAAATTATACTGTTTTGTTGAAAATTTATTTTAATTTTATTGAAAGTTTATTTTTTTACTGAAAATTCAACTATGCTATTTTTATTTAAAAATTTACCTATTTTAGGTGAAAATTCAACTCTTTGTTAAAAATCTCTCTTTTTTGAAGAAAATTGATCTTTTTAGTTGAAAATTCATGAATTTGGTTAAAAATTATTTTTTTTTAGTTGAAGATTTATCATTTTGCGTTAAAAGAATTTGATAGAAATGTAATTTTTTCATTAAAAAATTATCTGTTTTGCAGAAATTTAACTATTTTATTTTTGGTTAGGAATTCATTTCTTTGGTCGAAAAAAACTATTCAGTTGAAAATTCGTTTTTGTTGTTGATAGAAAATTCATGTTTTGGGTTGAAAATTGCACTATTTGGTCAGAAATTCATATTTTTGGTTGAAAATTCGTTTCTTTTTTGGTTGAAAATTTATTTTACTAACTGAAAATTCAACTATTTTATTTTTGGTAGAAAATTGATCTTTTCAGTGGAAATTTCATGAATTTAGTTTGAAGATAATTTTTTTTTAGTTGAAGATTCATCATTCTACGTTTCAAATTCACTTGAACTATTCCATTTTTTGTGGAAAATTTACCTTTTTTGATAGAAACGTAATTTTTTCATAAAAAAATGATCTGTTTGGTAGAAATGTAACTATTTTGTTTCTTGTTAAGAATTCATTTCTTTGGTTAAAAATAAAACTATTTAGTTAAAAATTCGTTTTTTTGTTGATAGAAAATTCATGTTTTGGGTGGAAAATTCTACTATTTGGTCAAAAATTCGTTTTTTCTCAGTTGAAAATTAATTTTTGTAACTGTCGATGTAACTGTTCTATTTTTGCTCAAAAATTCACATTTTTGGATGAAAATTAATTAATTTGACTGAAAAATCGTTTGTTTGTTGTTAAAAATTTACTTCTCTAACTGAAAATTGAATAATTATATTCTTGCCTGTAAATTTATCTTTTTTTAGTTGAAAATTTATATATTTTATTGAAACTATATCTTTTTTGGTAGAAAATTCATCTTTGGGTGTAAAATTGAATTATTCTTTTAAGAATTGATTTTTTTGGGTTAAAAATTGGTTGTTCCAACTGAAAAATGAATTCTTCTTTTTTTTTTCATGTAAAAAAAATTTTTTTTTTAGATGAAAATAAAAACAAACTATTTTGTTGAAAATTAGTTTTTTTTTTTGTTTAAACATTTATTTACCTAATATTTTAATTATTTTAATTTTTATTGAAAATTAATCTTTTTTTAATGCAAATTCATGTACTTCGTTGAAAATCAGTATTTTTGGGAAGAAAATTATTTTTTTGGGTTGAAAATTCAACTAACTAGTTGGTTCAGATTTCATATTTTTGAGTGAAGATTCATCATTTTATTAAAAAATGTATTTCTTTGGTTGAATCTTCAACCGAAAGATTTCATTTTAAACAAAGAAATTTAAGTTTCAACCAATCAGTTGAATTTTAAAACAAAAAAGTAGAATTTTCAACGAAAAATAGAATAGCTATTATTTCAACCAAAACGTAATTTCATTTCAAATAAAAAAAAAAGTTGAATCTAATAAAATGAGACGAATTTTTTATTTAAATAATTCATTACATTGACATTTTCAACCAATAAGATGAATTCTCAACAAAAAATGGAATAATTAATATTTCCACGAATCGATTATATTTGTTGATATTTTGATAGTTGATATTTTAACCAACAAAGAATTTTTAACCAAGTTAAACAAAAATAAAATAGATTTTCGGTTTAAAAAAATTATTGACGTCCAATCTCAAGTTAATATATAGAATTGCTAAAAATGGAAACAAGAATCTAAGGACCAAATTTGGACAACCACCATAAATTGCTCTCATTGTAAAGAGAAGAAAAAAAAATACCTTGCAAAAAAAATTCTTAAAAAAAAATTTCTTTGTAGACAAAAATAAAAAGAAGGGAAGAGAAATCATTCATCTTTCGTCTTTTTTGTTCCATTTTTGTTTAGAAAGAAATATTTTTTTTTTCAAGAAATTTTTTGTTTCTATTTATGATGGGAGCAGTTTATGGTGGTTTTCCAAATGTGGTCGTTGAATTCTTTCTTTTTATTTTCAGTAATTCTATACATTAAATTAAGACCTTGATCTGGCACTGAAGGAACAAAATTCATATTATTAGGTGATAAATACATTAATAATTAATAATAATATAATAATATGATATAATAATAATAACATATAATGATATAAATAATAGTATTAGGTAATAACCATTTCATAATGCCTACCCTGCCTAACTCTTGACTTACGACAATAATTTCATACATTTAAGAGTAAGTGTAATGACGGTGGCTCTAATGACACAGTATAATGTTTAGAGTGACTGTCCGTGTGATGGTGAGTTACTATGATTTCCGGTCAGATCTATTGACGTTCCAAGTACAAGTACAAGTACAAGTACAACTGGTACAAGTACAAGTATACAACTGGTACAAGTACAACTGGTACAAGTACAAGTACAAGTACAATTAGGATCCGCGTGACGGCAATAATTAATTGGAAGTTCTGATGTGCTTGACTCTCACTCTGAATGTAAAGACAAATTTTCGATTGATTTTGAAATAGTTTATTGGTCTCGAGGAAGCTTACTTGACCGTACCGTTGCGTTGCGGGAGTTAAATGGTACAACGTTATAATTTCAGTATAATTGCTCCGGGTAATGTCACGATGAGCGGCGATTAATTAGTGAGTCAATTAAATCACGTAGAACGTAGATGTATGTAGCCTCAAGTGTGAAAGTACGTAATAAATGTTGAAGCTGAGGATTTAAGTGCACATAACTCAAACCTGGACATGAAAAAACATAAGGAACTTGTATGGAGTATTATGCATAAATATGTGGGAAGAAAGTGTAGATTATGGAATTATAAATGTTTCTTGACAAGGGAGATGTTTATAAACAAATAGAAAAAGATGCACTCCATGTTCATGTCCCTTGATTTATTTCGTGACCAAAAAAGATGCATTCAAGAGAAGAATTGAATTTTTAACAAAATAATTAAGCTTTCCAAAAAATAGTCGAACTTTTTATAAAAAAGCTGAATTTTCGATCAACGAAGATGAATTTTCAACCAAGAAGATTAATTTGTTAACAAATGTTTTTCCGTAGTTCTTTACCGAAATTTCAACAAAATTGTTGAATTTTCAAGTTAAAAGTAATTTCCTTTCAAACCGGAAAAGAAGAATTTTCAACAAGGAAGCTCATTTTCGAATAAAAAGGATTAGCCTTCAATCAAAAATAATCAACTTTCAGTTAAAAGTTTTACTTTTCAAACAAAAAAGTTTGACCAAAATAGATTAATTTTCAACCCAAAAGGACTAATTTTCAACAAAATAGTTGAATTCTAGACCGAAAAGGACGCATTTAACAAAAGAATTGAATTTTTAACAAAATAATTAAACTTTCCAAAAAATAGTTGAACTTTTTATAAAAAAGCTGAATTTTCGATCAACGAAGATGAATTTTCAACCAAGAAGATTAATTTGTTACCAAATTTTTTTCCGTATTTTTTTACCAAAATTTTAACAAAATAAGTGAGTTTTCAAGCAACAAATGAGTCCCAATTGATATAATCTTCAAGTAACGATTGAACGACGAATATCCGCACCATCACTTATCAAAACCATCCTAATCATTTTTTAAATGGCTTTGAAGCACTTGATAAAGATTTCATACTCTCATCTCGGCATAGAAAGCAGATAATGGTTTGATAATTATAATATGAGCCATACTTAACCGCATGATACCTATAATTAATTAGCATACGCGACATTCTTATCGAACGTACGCAAATGTTCAGGGGTTACATGAACTACGTACTTAGGTTGTTCCACTGGCATTATTAAACAGAATAGACAAGATCTGTTTGATAATACTGCGATTGAAAGTTGAATACATCACTTTGATCTGAAAAATATTATCAATAATTATAGTTAGAGACCAGTTTTAAACAATGATGTTATTTCGTTGACCAGGGTATTGATTAATTTCTTTTTACGTTAAGCATTAAATAGTGTCGATTACTATCGATAATATTTAATTTGATTCTGTTTCGTTTTTCGAATTAGGTTTTAGTTATTTTCTCCTTAGTTCATTCATTATTGATGAAGAGGATTCTGAAAGTTGATGTCAGGGTGGTGTATGTTCACAGACCTCTCGCCATTGGGTGACAAAGGCGGTAGCCTAGTGGACGAACTAGGCGGCGGAGGTGGCGGATCCCTCAGGAACGGCAAGGGGAAAAAGATGAGGAAGCCTAGGACCATCTACAGCAGTCTTCAGCTTCAGCAGCTGAATAGGCGGTTCCAAAGAACGCAGTATTTGGCATTACCTGAACGAGCGGAACTCGCGGCCAGTTTGGGGCTAACGCAAACACAGGTGAGTTTCAATTTTCGATTATTCAGTATTTTCAAGACGACCAGGATTCGAAAGTTCTGATTGATCCTAGGGAGCAATCATAGTGAGTAGATGGGCAGGACTTATTCTGGGCCAAGATATCTAGCTTACTGATATCAAGATTGTTCCACAGATCTAATGGCTACTGTCCAAGCTAAGTCTCGAGAATATTCTTGATGACGTCCAGAAGCTCTGCGCATCAACTACACTGTTTTGTAATTTCTTTCATGAAAATAATAACATGTTGCAAGGAACTCGAAGGATGCGTTATTGGCGTCATAGAGTTGATCGAAACACGAGTCTAAACGTGATCGGATTACGTACGTAGGTAGCGTATATACTGGTCCGAAGTAACTGGATCCCCGATGGACAGCATCTGTCAGTTTTATCGGCACAAATGACTTTACTAAATCACAAATCTACCACGCCCTGGACTTCGGGGATAGGGTTGCCGGAGTGTCCAGTGCACCGAGAGTGCAGAGCGCGAGTTAACGAGGCAGTCATAAATTTTCCTTCAAGGGCCTCTTCGTCCACTGGACTTTCCGTCCGTTCGAAACTAGAGAAATCACGAGGATAAAGATGAACCTCAACTTTCGGAATCGTCACCCTCACTTCGCAGGGTTTCCGATTCGGAAATTATGAAACCAAGTTACTCGGCAATTAGCGCCTCGACCGCTAATTGGAGGGATCTTGTGCTTTTTGAGCTTGAGTATAAATTGCCAATGGGCCAACGTGCTGGGAAAAGGCAATCGTATTCATACACTAGTTAGTGGAAAAGATCATTTTCTTTTCTGAATTTGAAAGATAATTTACGTTAATCAGCTAAAGTTAAATGAGCTACAAACGACATAATAGGTACCATTTGGCGTTCAAATAGTAGCTGCGATTCTTCTATACGACAACTATACAACATAATGGTTAAATAATTGATAGTTTTGATGATTATTGGTAGCACAAGGGGTTCCTGAAACGGATAGTTTCATTAGTTCCGGGACCCTATAGAGGGAAAGCTCGAGGTCAAAACTGCATTATACAATGACATGACAATTCCTATGGAAATTTTTCCAAATGTGTACCTACCTATCATTAATTTATAGAGCATAAAAAAGATATTCCTAGTATCTTTGGGTGGTCAAAATATGCTGAGGTTATTGAAAAATCGTACGGGTTTGAAAATATTCTTCAAGTCGACCGCGAATCACGACACTATGATACCACAGAAGTTGAGATTCATCCGTTGATCAAATTTTCGCCGTTATCCATCAAGAGAGCGCTTGCTTGGTTTTATACAATCTACCGCAAGAAACACCTTACGCTACTACTCCTTGCGGTAAAGAACAAGCGTCATGTGATGGATGGCAATTGGAAGTTAACTGACTGCAATACCTCTTGCGTCAATTTCACCGTTGGATATACCTAGTAGTATAAGAGAAATTTTATCATTTTTCCTTAAAACTGCATGAAATAATCTGAGATACATTAAAATGTTGGAGTCGTTGTCCGAGTGCAGGAAAACTCCATACATCTATCGGCCTCTTGATGAAGCTAAGAGTCAAGTTCGTGAAAAATTCTGTCGCCATCTGTCCTTCACTTGATGAAGCTTACAGATAAAAAAGCTTTGCGTTGCATATTTGCATCTATCTTCCATTATCCACAGAAACTAATCTTCAACATCAAGATGGTTGTCCTATAGTTGAACATTGAATATTTCAACCCTTAGTATCTAGATGTTAAGTGTAAACATCCATTTTTCTCAGTGTTTCCCGACCAGGAGGTTTACCGTGCATAATCCATAATCGCCCAATCAAGACGCTCGACCATCCGCCTCGGTACACTCGAGTACTCGACCCTGCTACCGTCTCCAGTTTCTTGTCATCGCCACCAACATGGCGCATGGTGCGAGGCTCTTCCATCTTCTCTTCTTCCTACTGCTGCGATGTTCTCCCTTACCTTTAATCCTTCGTGTCTTTCACTTCCTTTTCGCCGTAATGTTGCTTTGTGGTTACTGTGAGAAGAAAGAAAAAGAAGGAAATGAGAAAGAAAGGCTACGAATGGGAGGGGGAGCGAGACCACGCACCTCTTTTTCCTCGAGGCTCCAATTCTCCTGGACGAGGTAGCGGTCTTGCTGGCAGAGAATACATAGCAAGAGGGTATATCTCATACTTATATGCACGCGATGTATCTTGGGCGTGGTGCTTCCTTTTTCTTTTTCTTTATCTTTTGTCGATCCACACATCTTGAATCTCTCTTCAATAGTCTTCAGTGAATTTAAAAACAGGCTGTAGTATCCAAAAGGAATTAAGAAGTTAGTCAAGAATTCAAATAAAAAGGTTAGAAAGGTTTATCTGCAAATTGGCTGCCCTTGTATACTTTCAACTCAAAAATAACATTCATACACTAGAAGCACATTTTAAAGTAATCTCTTCCATTCTATAGAAAACAATACTTTACTGTAATAGTTAGGGGAGAGTCAGATAGCCTGCAGAAAGAATAAGTATATGGGCCGTCGGTGAGTCTAGGAAAATATTTTCAAATTTTTTATTAAAATGCTGTTCCCTCTTGTTAGATTTTCGTCCCCTTTACGCTCTCCATCATAATTACATTCAAGTTCCCGAAGGACTGCTCTTCTTCACCCGCGGTACACGCGATGGCTTCGTGGAAGGAGCGGTATTGGTAACATTTCCCCTTTCCTGCAAATGTGGCAAGGGTCGCATCGTACTGGTGTAGATGGACAGATGGATAAGTATTACTCTTTGCATGAATGCATTTATGAGGGTGCTCCTGCGCAAGACTCAGTGCGTGAGGCATGTCCTCATGTGCTGTGTCCTCTTCTTAAAATATTCACGTGAGAACCCACCTAATGTATTTCGATTTATTACTATATCGCAAGATGTACGACATAGCTAAGAGGGAGGAGTTTGGATTGGATCTTAGAAACGATCTATGTGCTGAATCATTGGTCGTGCAAAACCCTTATAGCTTATGGGGTAAATGTCGATTTCAAGATAATTCAAGTTTCTCTTTCATACACACAACCTACTTCTCTTTCTTTTCTTGTTATATATACTTCCTGTCTTGTTATCGAGGTTGGCTAATTCAAGTCAGATAGTTAATTTATAGTGCCTCAGATGCTGTCTGTATCTTTACATGCTAAGGTTTAAATAGAGCAATCGACAATTACGGAACACCTTCATGATCTTAAACGTATCCGATCAAACACTACTGAACATTTATATGTGTAATGTCTTTAATTATACTTTCTGTCTCGTTCTCATGGGATCACTCCTTGCAGTCTTGCTACTTTGTACTTTTACTGCATGTGAAACAGTAGGCATGAAGTTTCATTCTGCAAGATACCATTTTTTGTCGTACAGAATACAATTATTCACAATCTAGAAATTTCACCCCAAACTTTGCGGCACACTTTCCATTCAATTTAAAGTAAGAGATCAATATTACCAAACTAGAGTTAAGAGAGTGTTATAAAACACTTGTAAATTTATGATAATGATAATTTTGGATAGACGCATTTCCGTACTGTGCAATATTGGATCGCGTGTTAGCGCTTAAAACTTGACCATTTGTAGTTTGTGGACGGCAGTTGCCAGATACAAGCCGATAGGGACACGTCGGTCGAAGTCGCTATTATTTTCATTGTTCGCCGATAATGGCAGAAGTCCTGCGCGTTATTTGCAAGCGAATGATGGTACGGAACCAACTACAGACATACATCCCTATCTGGACACGCACGAACTGGACAACGCCAATGAGATAATAGTCCGATAAGTCGGTTCAATGCCGGTTAGTTGGCTGGAAATACTAGGCGACTAATCGCTTGTTCGACGTGTTTAAGGTTACTTTGTCACATAATGTCACTTTCTAAGCTCCTCAAGTAGATATTATTCCTTTATAGAGACCTAATTTCTATAAGACGCACGTGTTGTGTATATTTCACACATTGATATTTGTGGTTGTATAATGTATATTCCCAAAGTAAGTAGCCCCTCGAGAAAGACAAATTTACTATTCAAGAATGTTGATTTACTAAGTGGTCAAACGAACTTACCTTAGATAAGTGAAGTGCGATCGTTATTGTAAGCTTCGTTCTTGTGGTATTACTGCTTTTATTTTCGCTACTTTACATATACTTTTTGCGCCACTACTTGGAGGTAAAAACAAAATTCCGACTGCTCCGAAATTAAACTTGTATTGTCAGCATTCAGTACTTTATGGGAAGTTATAGAATATTGCAAGGACATCTCTACTGTATAGTGTTCTGTGTACACAACGGTACGGGAAAATAATTATCTGCCTCCCTTTGGGTCTCGTGTGTGCAATCACTGGCGAGACGGTGAAGGGGACAATCAAGCTACGGAGGAAAATTTTCCGACCCGTGTTTGAGTCGGTCCCTTTTCCCTGTTTCTGTAGGGGAAATAGAGTCTTGTTTGTGGTTTCACAATCTTTTTTTTTCTTCCGACGGGGGAGGAAACTTGAGTTGCCAACCATTCAGCAATCTTCAGTTATTGATTGAGCCCTCAGACCGCAGTTATCAGAGAATAGGTTCTGAAATTGTATATAAATGAATAAATTTCTTTACTATGTATTAATTTCTGAATTCTTGGCATTAATTGAATTCCCTATCAAATAATGATTTGAAATTCATCTCAAACAGTATGCTCCACTATTGTTTGAAATCTCAACGCCTACATTACATGAACAATACTCCTTGCATTCGCTTTCCATGTTGACCACTTTTATTAGTTATCCGTAAGCTTTGTGCTAGAAACCTTTGAACGCTGTTCTATAATTACTATAAGTCGAACGTTAATGGCACATAGCAAACGTGAAATAACATACAATTTTATAATACGTGGAAAGCAAAATTTTACAAGAATGAAAAAAGTATTTAAAATAAAGAGGGAGGGGGTTGTGATAAGTTTTTACAGTTTGTCACGGGGGGGGGGGGGGGCGGGTAACAAATCACTTA
>CAKNXH010054620.1:0-20242 GCA_932178445.1 Andricus quercusramuli
AATTTTTCAACATACTTAAATATACTTGAATTATATCATAAGTGAATATTTTCATTCCATTTAATTTTAAGTATTTAAAAGTTTCAATACCAGTAAAAGAATTTTGCATGTTAAATACATTATATGAATTTGATGATTATTAATAAGAATTTTTTTAATATTTTAAAAAGATAAGCTTTATTTGATAATAATTTTGTAAGTAATTTCGATAATATATCATTAACTTCTGAGCCAAATTTTCAAGACACGATGGTCACATTACAGTCATGTCACATTGTTTCATAGCTTTCACTAATGTGCATTATGCACAGCTTACAAAACCACACAGTAACGCCGTTAAATTTCACTTACGTAATTCTGTAACAAAATTGTTATAGTTCATGGATGTAACCAAGTTATGGAACAAAAGTTACACGATTGTTACATAACAGGTACGTCACTTTGTTACTTCGCCGTTCTAATGTACACTATACACAACTTATATAACTACATCCTAACGTTGTTACAGTTCACTTACGTAACGCTGTAATAAAGTTGTTACAGTTCATGCGTGTAACCAAGTTACAGAAAAACAGTTACATTCTTCTTCCATAACAATTACATGTCACTGCCACAGAACTGTTACAACTTTTTTTATGGAACTGATACATCTCCATTCGGCAAACAATTTACTCAACATTGTTACCTTCCAGTTATAGAAAGTGCGTCACTGAAGAGTAACATTTGTTATATAACCAGATATAACAATGTTACTTCTTCGTTAGAAAGCAGTTACAGAACGTGTTTGCTGGGGCTGCTGCTAAAGATTTCCGGTCGATCAGTTTAACGTCCTTCATTCTGAAGATGCTAGAGAAACTGGTCGAGAGATACACTTCAGGGATGAGGTGCTTTTAGCCTCCTCGCTATACAGAGGGCATCGCACCTTTCAAAAAGGCTGCTCTGTAGAAACTGGCCTCCATGCTGCCGTTGGAAAATTGGAGCAGCAGCTGGACCAGAGAGGGTATTCTGTGGGCACCTTCTTAAACAAAGAGGGTGCCTTCAGCAAAAACCCTCTAGAAGACATCTGTTGAGAGGCTTTAAAGTGTGGCGTGCCAGACCAGCCATTAAGCTGGATACGAAGAATGCTACATCGGATGCGACTAAAAGCCAGATGGGGCGAAGGCCTATTCAGGGGAGTAGCACCGCGGGGATGATCGCAGGGAAGTGCCCTGTCACTCATTATGTGGTGCATTGTAGTTAACTGCCTCCTAATCCTAATCGGGGGGGGGGGGGGCTCTTACCTGGAAACGTTGATGAGTCTTACAAGGTCGGCGCTGCGCATCGTAGAGCTCTGGTGCAACAGCTCAGGGCTCTCGGTTAATCCGGAAAAGGTCATCCTGGCATTCCATGGTAAGAGACTAATGATCGTAGACTCAGATAAATATCTGGACGTAATCCTAAATAACAAAACGAACAGGGCTAAGTATCTTGAGACCAGTGGCGCACATTGAAATTTCGGTTGGGGGAGCGAAGCTTCTTCCTTCACGGGATCTGAAATTTATCTGAACGTAAACTTCCACTCCCACAAGAGTCCGACTTGATCCGACATTAGTCCGGAACTCAGTACCTGAAATTATTTTTGTTAAAGTAAAACCGGAAAATCGTCCGCTTAAATCCGAAATCCTTCCGACCAAAAACATCAACTGCGGAAATGGTCCGATTCTATCTGAAATTAATCCACAGGTTTTAGTTATCATTCAGTGAAATTAAAGCTAAAACGAAAGATCGTCCGATTAAATCCGAAATCTGTCCGGTCTGAAACATCGACTCCGGAAACAATCCGATTCTATTCAAAATTAATCCGCTGGTGTAAGTTGTAATTTCGTGAAATGCAAGTGAAAGCGGAAAATCGTCCACTTAAATCCGAAATTCATCCGGTCGAAAGCTTTGACTCCGGAAGCAGTCCGATTCAATCCAAAATGTATCCGCAGGTTTAAGTTGTATTTTGGTGACATTCAAGTGAAAACGGAAAATACTACTGCATAGTAGGGCATATCGAAAAAATTAAATATTTTGCTTTCGTTTTTGTGTAGGGCGTCAGAAAAAAAACACAAAAGCGATAATTAAACTTCAAAAACAAACAAAAATAATTAGAATTTCGATCAAGACGAGAATGGTAACAAGGAAAATAATAAGGAAACTAATTAGCTTTTGAACAAGGGTGAGGATAACACAGGCCAACACATTTTCACACCCACTGACCGGACCTAGTGTACCCGAAGGAATTTGATGCGCTGAATCCGAATCTGAACTCAGAATTGCTCCATCACCCTAGGTTTCCGAGATATCCTAACCTAAATATACCTATTATCTTCTACTTTAAAAACCACTACCTACTTTTTTTAAACGGATTTTTACAAGTCGATATATCGTTCTTTGAATTTTAGAAACTTCAAGTTTCAGATGATACTGAAATACATGAGAAAAAATATCTGCGAGGTTTAACAATAAACTATCACTTGATCTTTTACGTGTAAAGTCTATTTTATAATGTGATACGTCCAGATGGCACTTTACACGTGTAGCATTCAAAAATTCATAATGGCGGATATAGTTTATTATAGTTTATTATTTTAATTTTTTATTTTTATCTTTATTTTTTAAATTTTTTTTATAGTTTATTTTTTTATAGTTTATTTATCATAATTATAAACAGCAAGCTATCAGGTACCGCATAACATAATATAAAACATGGATCGAACTCACATTTAATGTGTGCTGATTCTAAAAAATCTTAAGGATCACTTCGTCAGAAAATAACCTCAAATACTTATGCAAAACCCTATGTCGCAATATATTTGTACAATTGCGATAATCAGGCCTAATATGCTATGCTAACAACATACTATTCATGACAGGTTAATCCCAAATGCTACAGAAAGGTTATAAATCAAGAAAACAATAACCGGAAAGCCTCGAACCCCAGGAAGGTTAACCCGAGATCGTAATAACCTGCAAGCCGTAATCCTCAGGAAGATTAACCTAAGAATACAACGCGACAGCACTTCTAGCGGCTATTCGTTCTCCGACAGTCGTTTTCAGAATAGTTGGCGAGTCTTTACCAGGTGTTTGTCTCCAGCGGCTGTTCTCTCTCCGACAGTCCTTTTCAGAATAGTTGGCGAGTCTTTTTACGAGGTGTTTGTCTCCAGCGGCTGTTCTCTCTCCGACAGTCCTTTTAAAATAGTTGGCGAGTCTTTTTACCAGGTATTTGTCTCCAGCGGCTATTCTTTCTCCGATAGCCCGTTTCAGAATAGTTGGCGAGTCTTTTTACCAGGTGTTTGTCTCCAGCGGCTGTTCTTTGTCCGACAGTCCTTTTCAGAATAGTTGGCGAGTCTTTTTACTAGGTGTACACGTATACGTGTACACGTGTAAAGTGCCATCTGGACGTATCACATTATAAAATAGACTTTACACGTAAAAGATGAAGTGATAGTTTATTGTTAAACCTCGCCGATAAAAGATAGTAGCTTTCTGATGCCGTGCCCAGATCTGCAATATAATAAAAATTCTCAATGTGAGCGAAGCTCAAATCTGGCAAAAAACCGTGTTTTTTGCACTTTTAGGTTAGGATATCTCGGAAACCTAGGGTGATGGAGCAATTCTGAGTTCAGATTCGGATTCAGCGCGTCCAATTCCTTCGGGTGCACTAGCTCCGGTCTAGGGGTGTGGTATTTCATCGAATTGTGTAGGCCTTTGTAATTATATGGTTTCGATATCAAATGAATTTGTTCATAAAGGTGAATCTACCCCAGATAACAAAATGTCCGCCTGTGGCTGGTGTATGTGCCGGTACGCGGTCCGATTGACAGGACTGCTGTGAGGCACCTGACTATCTGAATGTGTCCGCTATTGCTGGCTATTACGCTTGTCTGACAGTCGGGCATCTAACATGCCGGCCACTTGTCAGCCATATTCAAGCCGTTATGCACGCACGTAGGTTTCCTGCACATTTACCGACCATGCGATGCTTTATAGCAGGCACACGGTCGACGATCATCGGGCAGGTTATGGTCCAGGCACGTTTGTTATCTGGGTACTGCTCTCTTGGAAAGAAGGATCAGTTGAAGGGAATGGTGATGCATTTGATGACGATGTAGAAGAAGGAGCAGTTGATCGGAATGTTGATAGAATTGACGACAATGTGGAAAACAAGGAGTTTATGGGAATGATGATGGAATTGACGATGATCTAGAAGGAACAGTTGATGGGAATGACGATGGGATTGACGATAATGCGGAAGAAGGATCAGTGGACGGGAATAATAATAATTGATTCAAATAGTTTTTGTTTGACTATTCTCTAAACTGTATGCTATTATTGTACGTAATATT
Organism: Andricus quercusramuli; assembly: GCA_932178445.1. Classification (NCBI taxonomy): domain Eukaryota; kingdom Metazoa; phylum Arthropoda; class Insecta; order Hymenoptera; family Cynipidae; genus Andricus; species Andricus quercusramuli. The sequence continues at coordinate 4,371 of CAKNXH010054620.1, forward strand.
TCACTATTCAAAATACTTCGTTCAAAAGTGTTCTTATTTTTTTCCTAAGAGTGTATTAAAAATGTAATCAAAAATGACTTCTCGTACAACTTTTTAACCTCCTGTTTTCGCTTATTCATAATTGAATACTCTATAACTGTATCCAATATTATTTGCATTCGTCAGAAAGGACAAATTTCGGATTTAATCGGATGAGATCCGGATTAATCGCATTCCTATAAATCGTATAAATTTCGGACTTAACCGGATTAATCGCATCCACCAGACCATACAAAACATGGACATGGCCGAACACGACCGGGCAAAAAACGAACTAAACGCATCCGCCAGACCATATAATACACGGGCATGACCGGACAAAATCCGGATTCATCACATCCGACAAACCGTACAATACACGGACATGACCGATCACAATCCGGATTGATCGCGTCCTTGAGACCGTACAAAAAACGGACTCGACCGGACACAATCCGGATTTACCGCATCCGGCAGACCGTACAAAGGACGGATTTGACCGGACACGATTCGGACTAATCACATCCGCCAGACCATATACATAATCCTGCTAAAAATTTCGGATAAGTTTCGGATTCCGCAATTGAAAAATTGAATATGACTCGGGGCACTAAAGATTTTCGGCCCGGCACTGGTCGTTTCTCACAAGCGCTAAAAAAATGTATTGGTTGGTATATAAGGACCGTTTCGACCGATATACTCAGCTTGTGATATTCTGCGTTAGTAAAGTGCGTTATACAGGGTGTCCACGCCAGGGCTTACCGAAAATTATGCAACCCGTCTTACACGCCAATGCTATTCGTATCGCTGTGTACAGCGGGTTGCATACTTTTTGGTAAGCCCTGGCGTGGACACTCTGTATATTTAGTAGTGTTAAGTTAAACGAGAAGACAGTCGCCGACGTTTATCCCCTGCCGAATATTACAGATATTCTGGACCAGTTGGCGGGGAGCGAAATATTTCTCGGTGCTAGATTTAGCTTCAGGGTTTCATCAAATTGAAGTGGAACCCGCCGATCGCCATAAGACTGCCTTCTTAACACCATTCGGTCACTATGAATTCACCCGGATGCCTTTCGAACTAAAAAATGCTCCTGCGATTTTCCAAAGGGTCATGAATCAAGTCCTGACAGGGCTACAAGGGTTTAAACTCTTCGTCTATATGGACAACATGGCAATATACGCCAACTCCCTTCAAGAACATACTGATAAATTAAAACGCCTTTTGGTCAGATAAAAAACGCTTCAACCCAATAAAAGATATCAGCCTCTCGAAAGTTTCCGGTACCAAAAGGCAAGAAAAATATAGAAAATTTCTTCGGTTTGGCTGGTTATTATCGGCGCTTCATTCCCGATTTTGCAAAAACCGCTAAACCATTGCCTCAATTACTAAAGCAATCTTCCAAGTTCGTTTGGGGACCGGAACAAAAAGAATCTTCCAACAAATTACGTCAAATTTTATCTAGCAAGCCCCTCCTCCAGTACAGGGTCCCGTCGGCAAAGAATTACCGTTAGAATACGCTTCGCGAACTTTAAACGATGCCGAGAATAGTATATTGTGCTACAAGTGCGGAAAGCAGGCAGTTCCACACAAGTGTGAAGTTTGTTGTACGAGCCAGAGGCGACCCGAAGATGAGCCGATGGAAAGTACTGTAAGTACTTGTTGCAACTGTCTACTTTCAGCACCTGTTGCACACAATATTTTCTGTAACAAATTTTCGATTTGAGAAACAATACGAATAATTTTTTTGGAAATGTATGGTAATCTTTGGAAATTTATGGTAAAACTACCAAAAATTACCGAAAAGTTCCGGAAATTTTCAGTGAATTTGTATATTACCAAAAATTTCCAGAAATTTAAGGTATCCACAGCTTTTTGGGAAAAATCCGAAAATTTCACAAATTTCTGGAAAATACTAAATTTCCAAAATTCCTGAAAATTTATTAAAAGTTGCCAAATCATCGGAAATTTCAGGTTTGCAAAGCTTTTTGCAAAGATTCCAAAAATGTCCAGAAATTTATGGAAAATTGCTAAATTTCCAGTAATTCATGGAAAATTGCTAAATTATCGAAAATTTCAGGTAGCCAAAGCTTTTTGAAACAAATTTGAAAATTTCCAAAATTCCCGAAAATTTATGGAAAATTGATCAATTTCCGGAAATTTCAGGTAACCAAAAATTTCTAAAATTGTCGGTAATTTATTGTCAATTGTTGGTAATTTATCAATCATTTACGGTAACTTATCACTTCCAGTTTGTTCAATCACTATTCACTACTCACAATCAGTCTCTCAAGTGTAAAATCATAATGAAGTGAGGTTATTATTCCGGCAGTCCTGGAAAGTAAATCTGAATCAAAATGCGCAAGCGCACCAGCAACAAAAAGTCATCTGGCTGTAACTGCGCAAGCGCAGCAGCTAGAAAAAGTAATCTTGCTCAAAGAGCGCAAGCGCAGCAGCTAGAAAAAGTTTTTTTATAACTGCTTTCTACCACGGCTTTGGAATTGGTCACTTCCCGCACGCAATACATGCCTCGAAAAGCAAACATTTCTTGCGTGCGTTACAAAAAAATTTTCTACGATTGAAAAAGTGTTGCTAGCGATAGTCTTCGCCTTAAAGCATTTCCGACCATACGTTTACGGGCGCACATTCACCCTGGTAACTGACCATCGACCCTTAACCGGGTTACATTATTTGAAGGACCCAGTATCTAGATTGGCAAGGTGCGCATAAAATTAAAGAATTATTAGTACGTAATTCAATATAAACCAGGAAGAGTAAACTCATACGCGGATGCTCTCTCTCTCGCAACCCAGTAGACCATGACGGCAATTATTATGCAACTGACCCCATTGACGAAAAATACTATCCCGCAGACCGTAACCCTAATGCCGACGATTTTACTGTGTATACTCAACGCGAAATAGAAAAGGTATTTTTATTTACGACAGAAGAGTAAAAGACAGAAGACGAAAAAAGTAGCTAAAGAGAGTAGTTGTAACGAAACAGAATTTCATACAGATGGAGGGGTGATAGAGAAAATAGGTCGGGATGACTCCGTTGAGTGTTGTGATGAGGAAGGGGCACACAGCAATCTAGGTCAGAAACGGACCAAAAATCTGGAGTAAAACGGGTGCTCCGACGGGAGCGGGAATCATCTCCGAATAAAAGGAAAATAGCTCATGAAAATAATGAGGAAGAAATTGTGGTCCTAAAGCCGGTACCACTCTCAACAGACTCAGAAGGACTGATTTCAAATTACCAAAGAATTAGAAAAATATCATATATTGACCATGGAGGAGTAAGAAGCGAGAGAGGTTGCACCCGTCCCCTTTTGAAACCATTGATCCAAACAAGTACATCAGACTCTCTTTAGAGGAACGCGCGATCGCACGCGTTTTATGTATTCCTAGAATTGCTGGTCCCCGCAGTTTCTCAAGGGGCAGGGCGAGAGGCGGTTGCTACTCCGCCTCTGAAGGGACGCTATACACTATCACTCAGTCAAGTAGACTGCGCAATATTATGGAAACGGTTCAGGCGGCCTTGACTGTTTACGGTTCGATGTACGCGCTATATGAACAAGGCAAGACCCGAGATTGTTCCTCTAAAGAGAGTCTGGTGTAAAGATAAATTATGGATTCGTGATGACAACATACTAAATTTCGTATCGGTAGACTGCATTTCAACGACCCCTATTGGCCGAGAATTGTTAGAGGCTAGAATGTACAGTTTGAACGAACTGAAAAACGAAAAACCAGAATTTGGACAAGTGATAGTCACGAAAATCGATAGGAGACACATTTTTGCTAAAGAAAGGTTCGATCAAAGTGTTGACTTTAAAGATTTTGATTTAGCTATCGACACCCTTAAACAGGCTACTGAAGACTTGCAGAACATATGGTAATACTCGCGTAATGTCACGATTCCACAGTAGCAAGTCACCGTGGAGAGAAAAATACTTGTGAAAAAGTTAGGGAACGCTTCTACTGTTAAAACTTGAAAGAAGACGTACAACTTTTCGTGCAAAGTTGCGACTCGTGCCAAAAGAAAAAACTCCTTAGGGTAAAAACAAAACTGCCAATTGAGAATTACAGACACCCGGACTAGATCGTTCGAGAAAATACAAATGGATATAGTAGGCCCCTTACCACGAACTGATATGGGAAATGAATATATTATTCTTCTAAAAGTAAGTTCAAAGATCGTTATGACGGGCCATATAGAATAAATAGAATCATCAACGGTATGAACGCGGAATTGCAAATAACACCGAACACGACAAAAATTGTTCACATGAACAAGGTAAAACACGCATTTCTGAGAATGTAAATTTATTCGCAAGATTCATGACTAACGCAAAAGACAAGCACGTGCAGGCAACACATATTTGAAAGGGGGAATTCTCCCATACAATTCAATTCTAAAATATAAATGAAAATTACAAAATTTCAACTCAGTCTAAATAAGAAAAGAATCTTACCTTGAATTTTGAATCCGTCGCGAAAACAGAGCAAAAAAATCAAATTTACCCTCGTTGTTTACCACTGACAGAAGCACTTCAGTGACCCACTGACAGATGACAGTTGCACGTGGCCACTGAATGCCCGCGCAGAAAGTCGAGCAGACTAAACTGAAATGGACCGATGGTGATGGTAAAGGAAGCCTCACTTTCGTTTCGAAACTCTACCGCATATCTGTGCCCAGAAATTATCTCGCGTGAAACAAAATTCAACTTCTCTTTTTCTTCTAGCCCCCAAAATGTTGTAGAAAGTTGTTTTATGAAAACATCTTTTTTATAAGGAATAAGGTGTGATGAATCCGGTTTAGTACCTGTATTCATCGTAGTGTACCAGCGCCCCGCGTGTTGATTCAAATTAATTAAAAAATATTCTTCTCTGCAATCCAGTTTCCTGTCTCCATGATTCAGAAAACTTTAGGTCGCGTTTTTCAAAAGCTGTTGCAAATTCCAGACCCTCGCCACAAAAAATATTACGTGCCTACCCTTCAGAATTTTACGAGCTTGGTCCTTTGAAGTATTCGGTTCAGGGAGCAAAGCACATCCTGTGGGGTCCATTCGACAAGAGACTTTCCAGATACTTGTAACCGCAGCTAAGTCTGGCACACAGGTGTAAGTCATAAAATCCAACTCTCTCGAGAAAGACTTTTTCAATAGATTGCAACGCAAATCGAAGGCCCCTTCTTTTTGTACTGACTCCGCTAGCTTTTCGTCTCCAAATTCTTGTGAAAGCGTGGGCAAACTTGTTCTGAAAAATTCCTGAATATTACCGAGCTTCAGCACGGACAGTTGGGAGGTATTTTTAATTGAATTTTAGAAAACAGAGGATGACTCCGAGACTCAACAAAAGTACGCACCTGCGACCTGCGATGGGAAATTAAACCCATTACGGAAGCGATCACCTCCATCACACTGTATATTACCTCTCCGCTAAACGCTCCTAACCTAGTGAAAAAAAGCTAATTCGGGAGGATTGCGATGAATTAACATGTTTAAATTCGCCCGAATTCTGTTCTCTGATTCGCTGAAACGAATTTGACCAGAACAAATTGAATGCATGTCAATTCGCCTTAATTCGTGATCAAGGTCATTTCGAAAAAAATGCATGCCTCGAGACTCGAACCAGCGATCTCAAGTTTATTAAGTCCAGAGGGCGACCACTGAGCTACGGGACTCATTAATATTTATGTACAACGGGTCCCTTATGACTTAAAATCTCGCGAAATAAAATGAACTAGCGGACACTGAAAATAATTCGTGCTGACGCATTCAAATGAATTAGATCCCCTAAAAAATTTTCGCTGAATTCGGGCAAATAGAATATTTGAAGACTTTATTGCTTTTCAAGAATTTACACGAATTCACCACCATCTCCAATTCGAGATTGTCACAAAGCAAGATTCGCGGGGGCTCCCGGCGAATTCTTCTTAATTCGTCCCAATCAGTTTCTTTTTCCTGGGAAATAAATAGAGTCAATTGTCGAACGGAGAAGTGCCGCATATACTGGAACTTCATATTCTCGATGATTGTTTCTGTTGCGCATTCGAGACCTGACATAGTTCTTCTTGACTTCGAGAAACGAACCATGTTCGTTATCGAATTTTCGGCACCAGCTGACAAAAACGTCACAGCGAAGGAGAAAGAAAAGAAAGAGAGGTATGAAGACCTTATAAGGGAGTTGCGACGGTTACACCCGGAGTATTCTGTTAAGCTAATCGTACTGATCATCGGCGCTCTTGGAGGTGCCAAGGTTTCACTTTTTAATAGCCTGAAAAGCATTCCTCTGTGTCAACAAAATGCTGAGACACTTGCGGGGAAAATGCAGAGGGCGGTCGTCCTTGGTTCGCTCTGTGTCCTTAGGGTTCACGAGACTTTCGCGAATTCCTGCGGTTGTCCTTATGACAGACTTATATATATATATATATATATATATATATATATTGGGTTGGCCCAAAAATATACCCTTTGGAATTTTCGACCCGCGTCAACGCCGTTGCGGATAGAGGGTCCCTGTACAAAGGACTTCTGCTGAATATGGTTACAATCATTAATAAGCAGTCGCGGACAATTGTCCAGGGGTGGTCCCGACGAAATAACCCCTAAGCGGAGGCGTATGAACCGTGTCGAAAGCTGAATGGCACCTGGGTGAGGTGTCTCAAACGCAGTGGTGGCGTAAGGGGGGCCGTGAGGGCGGTCCGCCCCGGGTGCCAAGCACCAAGGGATGCCAATAAAGTGCAATAAGAGGTGACAAAACCAAACTGTCACACCGCAACCACCCCGGATGCCAACCCATGCTACGCCGCCACTGCTCAAACGGTGATTCTGGGATACCGGGCGACCTCTCAGAGTATACAGCCTTATCCTTGCAAGCGAGGCTCTACAAGGATAGACGAACCCTTTTCCCTAGCTGCTCGTGGGAATAACAATTACAACACCGAACATAGTTGTAGTAAGTGCGGTTCAAAACAATCGAACGTTGGACAAGAATGCCGACTACCCTAAAGTTGGGGGAACCAATGAAGACCGAGTTGATGCGATTGACCGTCGGTATCTTGTTACTTTTGAGTGGACGGATCGACTCAATGATGGCCTGCTAGAGTGCTACGATACCAGTATTGTCCCTAAAGCAGAAGGTTACATGGCACGACTGCATGCTCTGTGGTGCGAGAAACACCCAGAGCTCTCGCACTTTTCGCATCAACGTCTGCGAAACCATGCCGAACAACTCCGAAAAAGGGGTTATGTGAGCGGAGCGCCTACTATACCGCAGCCAGAACAAGCCCTGTATAGAGAAAGAGAGGCGACACTGAGACCAACCACGAACAGGCATCCAATAGAGAAAGAACGATGCTTCAGGATCCAGAGAAACATCAACATTCAGGTTTCTCCCAAGCCCAAAGATCTGACTGAACTAGATGATGAGCTTCTTGGAGATTTTTCCGAGAACTTTGGCGAGAACTTTGGCAGATTCAAGCCGTAAAATAAAAAAAACGGTTGATCATGATACCAAAACACGAATGCATTAACTCAGCACAAAGATAGGCTGAGCAAGACAGTACGCGTCCCGCATTCAGTGTGTGATTGATTACATAACATCTGGCAGGACTTTTACTGCCAAGGTTCGACAGTTCGCGCGCGAACTGCGGATCCGTCATCACACAGTCAACAAGTCAAAGCTACTGATCATCAGGCAGCATATTGCTGACATAATACGAGTACTAACACTAGGAGAACCCTAGAGCGGAGAGAGGAGTGGATCAGAGAAAATCAACAGTTTTTATGTGATCCATCTAAACTCTTCCAATACCCTCCAATTACTGTCGACCATCCGCCGAAACCAGAGGAGGTCGAAACATTCTGGAGAGAAGTCTACGAAGTCCAAAATCCACTTGAAGAAGGCTCAAAGAACATAAATAGCTTCGAGGAGCTGTGCAATGCCCTTATAACACCTGAGGAGGAATGCCCACCTGTCCCTACCGAGGAGCTGAAAAACGTATTAAGAGGGATGAAGAACTATTCCGCTCCGGGACCAGATGGTATCAAGGCCTTCTGGTGAAAGAAGTTTCCTTCAAGCCATCAGCATCTGGCCCGAATTTTCACCTCATATCTAAAGCCGGAAGAGCCTATTCCGGAGTGGTTGGTGGAAGGGTGCACAGAGGTCCTGCGAAGACGGACAACTCAGCTGACCCTAAGAATTACAGGCCAATAACTTGTCTGAACACACTGTATAAGATCTTCACAGACATCCTAAATGATAGGATTATTCGGACAATTTCACCTATGTGGCGAAAGATGTATGAACAACGTGGCTCGAAGAAACGCGTAGCAGGATGTCGGGAGAACCTTCTTATCGATGGATGTGTTTGTAAAGACGCAGCATCCTATCAACGATCTCCATCGATGGCCTGGATTGATTAGCGAAAAGCTTTTGATTCAACCTCCCATAGACTTATCATCTGTCTGTTGGAAAGCTTAAAGGCTCATCGACACATCGCGAGGTGCGTAGAGAGATTAATGCCGCTTTGGAAAACCAGATTTACTATCTCATCTGGAAAACATCGAGCCCTCTCCTCTTTTGCCTCACATTATTGCCACTGTCTCTCGCACTTCGCCATACCGAAGGGTACCTCTGCGGCAAACTTGGAAACCGAAAGCATAAGGTCACTCATGTATTTTACATGGATGATCTTAAGATCTATACCAGAAATCAAGAGAAACTACATCTAGCTCTAAAAATTGTCCAAGAGTACACTCAAGCGATTGGAATGGAGTTCGGGTTAGAGAAATGCGCCAAGGGCAATTTAAAGAAAGGAAAACTTAACGGCATCCCCGAAGATCCTGAGCTCGTTGACAGAAGCGCTATACGACACCTTTGCGCTGGAGAGACCTATACATACCAGGGCGTGCCACAGAGCCGCATTAAGGACGTAACATCTATAAAGGATACTCTCCGATGCAGATACAAACGTCCCATCCGACAGATATGGTCTTCCGAACTGTCGGCGAAGAACAAAGTATCTGCGACGAACATGTTTGCCGTCCCAGTACTACTCTATTCATTTGGAGTGGTTCCATGGACGAAGGACGAGCTCAGATCCCTTGATATCGGGACGCAAAAGGTTTTGCACATGAACAAAAACATGCACCTTAAGTCTTGTGTTCCACGACTTTATATCTCACGCCGTCAAGGTGGTCGTGGAATACTGAATCTTGAATTTCTTCACAACAGGCTTATTCTGGGTACAGCACATATAGTCGCAAATGGATAAGACCCTCTTCTTAACCCGATTCGGTTATCGTGGGTCGTTTCAGACCCAAGGCATTTTTCTTTTGTCTCATTACTCAGAATCCGTGTATCCCAATAATACCTATCCCCACCCTAAAAAAACTTCAGGACTAGAGGACCATTTTGCTGAATCGCGTTTCGCCAGCGACAGCCTCGCCTTCGCAGTAAGCGGATGAAGTTCGCGTTTTGAGCGTTAAGGTAAGTTTTTGAATTTTTATAAAGTTTATGAGTATTGTCGAAAGACTCTTCTTTTTTAAGTCATATATTGATTTTTTATCTCTTATAGAATGGCGCAGCATACATACACTGAATTCTCCAGAATTCTTCGTCCACGTACGGAACGAGTCAACGATTAATTTTAAGATGATGGAATTTAAGGCGTGAACATATTGTTTTTTTTTTTTTATCATGTATATGTTTAATTTCCTACAAAAATAAAATTTGAGTACTTCGAAGTATGTGGGCGTCCGCATGAAAAGTGTCCTCGTGGCTGGCTCTAGTTTTTAGAAGATATTCTCGTTTTTCTAAGTTGAAGTCAAAATGATCATATTTGAGTTTGAGTTGAGGATGATACTGGAACCCAAGTGAATTCGGGACTATACTCGTATCCAGATAGTAACCCGAAGTAGATATATTCCATGTTCAAAGACAAAATATAACATGTGTGCTTATGGCACTCGCCTAATTTAGATACGTTGTTCTCGAAAAACGGTTTTTTGAAGCCCCAACTTCAAATCATACCGACCATAAGGACCCTTTTCGTGCAGACCCCCAGATATAACGAGGTATTTCTTGAAAATCCAAATTTTCTCTATCGAAAAAAGCGCTAATTGACACCGCAAACTTAAGCATTTCTTTTGCTCTCATAAAGTTTGTGATTTGCTCTGTAAAAATACGCTTTTTGAACTTTACAATGCTATTTGAAAAATTCAAATATCTCAATTTGTTCAAAAGTTATGCATGTTTTAGTAAATGTCTGCATTTTTGGAAGTTGGGTGTGTTTATCACTAAAAATAAAATATATGTTTACATTTTATTGCAATATTTATAATGTGCCCTTAAAGGAGAAGTGTTCAAGAGTATACAGGAATTTTACCAGATACTTTTATTGATAATTGAGCGTTTTAACATGTCTTCACAACAGGATTACTCTGGGTACAGCACATATTAGGGTGGTCTAAAAATTCGACTTTCGATTTTTGGTGATAGACCCCCCCCCCCCCCCACCCCATTTTGTTCGTTTTCCGGAAAAAGAAATTCCGTAATTTTTTATTTTTTTTTATTCAACGTTAACCCGTGCCCGTGCTTTTGAAATTAACATGGGGTTTTAAATGGGAAAAGCTCGATTTTCAAAAAAATGGAAAAAAGAAGTACTTGTTATTCATTTTTTGTCAATTAAAGTATTGTCACCTCTTAAGGAGTATTCGAGGAATAATTTCCACCCAACAGCTTTTAATTTTTACACACCTGAACCCCTTTAATTGTGCCCGGAAAAGGCCCCAAAAAATGCAAAATAGCAGTTTTCTATCAAATTCATGCTAAAGACGGTATTTTTGAAACAATTTTCAACATGAATTATTTTTAATCGATATGTGACGAGTTTTAAAGTATATTTTGAATAATTGTAAATTGTTCAAACAATTAGTATTTGTTTAAACAATTTTTTTCCCCTGTAAATCGTGAAAAGTTATTATCTTTCGGAATAAATCGTACAAAGTTGATGAATGTTCTTGTTTAACTTATTTGGTAATTATTTAAACAATTTTCATTTGTTTAAACAATTTTTTCTCCCTATAATCGTAAAAAGTTAAAATTTGCTGAAAATAATGACAGAATTAAAGAGTGTTGAAAGCCATACATTTTTGAAGGATGTTTGGTAATTATTTCAATAATTTTGACTTGTTTAAACAATTTTTCCCCCTGTAAAGCGTGAAAAATTATTAGTTTCTGGAATTAATGACACAATTAAAGGAATTTAAGAGTAATGTTTATTCTATGGAATATTCAGCAATTTTTAAAATAATTTTTATTTGTTTAAACAATTTTTGTTTGTTTAAAAAAATTTTTCTCTGCAAATCGAGAAAACTTATTCTTTTCTGCAATCAATGACACAATTAAGGAATTTGAAGAATAATACTTTTCTGCTTAAGATATTTTGAAATTATTCGAACAATTTATAATCATTGATAATCATTAATATAAACCATTTTTGCAGTCTGCTATGAGTAGTTATTTTTTCAGATTTTCAACGAATATGATCTGAAATAATAACTACTCATAACAGACTGCAAAAATGGTTTATCTTAATAATTATTAATGATCATTAATTGTTTAAATAATTTAAAATATCTCAAGCAAAAAGATGTTATTCTTAAAATTCGTTAATTGTGTCATTCATTGCTGAAAAGAATAAATTTTCTCGATTGGCAGAGAAAAAAATTTGTAAACAAACAAAAATTGTTTAAACAAATAAAAATTATTTTAAAAATTGCTGAATATTCTATAGAAAAAAATATTACTCTTAAATTCCTTTAATTGTGTCATTAATTCTAGAAAGCAATAATTTTTCACGCTTCACAGGGGGAAAAAATTGTTTAAATAATTACCAAACATCCTTCAAAAATGTATTGCTTTCCACATTCTTTAATTGTGTCATTATTTTCAGCAAATAATAACTTTTTACGATTTTAGGGAGGAAAAATTGTTTAAACAAATGAAAATTGTTTGAATAATTACCAAATAAGTTAAACAAGAACTACTGCTCCTGACATTCATCAACTTTGTACGATTTATTCCGAAAGATAATAACTTTTCACGATTTACAGGGGGAAAAAAATTGTTTAAACAAATACTAATTGTTTAAACAATTTCAAATTATTAAAAATATACTTTAAAACTCGTCACTTATCAATTAAAAATAATTCATGTTGAAAATTTTTTCAAAAATACCGTCTTTAGCATGAATTTGATAGAAAACTGCTATTTTGCATTTTTTTGGGCCTTTTCCGGGCACAATTAAAGGGGTTCAGGTGTGTAAAAATTTAAACCTATTGGGTGGAAATTATTCCTTGAATACTCCTTAAGAGGTGACAATACTTTAATTGACAAAAAATGTATAACAAGCACTCCTTTTTTCCATTTTTTTGAAAATCGAGCTTTTCCCATTTAAAACCCCGTGTTAATTTCAAAAGCCCGGGGGCACGGGTTAACGTTGAATGAAAAAAAAAATAAAAAATTACGGAATTTCTTTTTCCGGAAAACGAACAAAATGGGGGGGTTTTATCACCAAAAAACGAAAGCCAAATTTTTACAGGTATAAATTTGGACCACCCAAAGCACATATAGTTGCAAATGGACAAGATCCTTTTCTTAAAATGGTCAGGAAACACGAAGAAGTAGGCAAAGGGGCGTTTATGTACAAAGCAGCGGAGGAGGCTGCTGAAACACTCGGCCTTGACTTCAATATTAGGGGTGAGTAAAATGCATAAAATATTATCCATCTTGAATACTCAGTCCTGAAGGCCCGGATTAAGAAAGCACAGGAGAAAAACTTCCGCGAACAGCTCCTCCGAAGCTCCGAAGCTTTTCCGAAGAATCCGACCTCTGGACTATCAGTTGTGGTGTGTACAATGCAGCGAGAACTTTGGCAGATGCAAGCCGTAAAACAAAACCAACGGTTGATCATAAGACCAAAAGAAGAATGCATCAACTCAGCACAAAGATAGGCTGGGCTAGACAGTACGCGTCCCGCATTCAGTGTGTGATTGACTACATAACATCTGGCAGGAATTTCACTGCCAAGGTTCGACGGTTCGCGCGCGAACTGCGGATCCTTCATCACACAATCAACAAATCAAAGCTAATGACCATCAGACAGCATATGTTTGACAGAATACGAATACTATCTAACGCTAGGAGAAGTCTAGAGCGAAGAGAGAGGTGGGTCAGAGAAAATCAACAATTTTCATCTGATCCATCTGAACTCTTCCAAGACCCTCCAATTACTGTCGACCATCCGCCCAAACCAGAGGAGGTCGAAGCATTTTGGAGAGAAGTCTACGAGGTCCAGCATCCACTTCAAGCAGACTCAAAGAACATAAATAGCTTCAAGGAGCTGTGCAATGCCCTCATAACACCTGAGGAAGAATGCCCACCTATCACTACCGAGGAGGTGAAAAACGTATTAAGAGGCATGAAGAACTTTTCCGCTCCGGGACCAGATGGTATCAAGACCTTCTGGTGGAAGAAGTTTCCTTCAACCCACCAGCACCTGGCCCGAATTTTCACCTCATATCTAAAGTCGGAAAAGCCTATTCCGGAGTGGTTGGTGGAAGGGCGCACAGTGCTCCTGCCTAAGACGGGCAACTTAGCTGACCCTAAGAATTACAGGCCAATAACTTGTCTGAACACACTGCATAAGATCTTTACAGCTATCCTAAATGATAGGATTCTTCGGACAATTGAACCTGTGTGGCGAGAGATGTATGAACAACGTGGCTCGAAGAAAGGCGTAGCAGGATGTCGGGAGAACCTGCTCATCGATAGATGTGTCTGTAAAGATGCAGCATCCTATCAACGATCTCTATCGATGGCCTGGATATATTACTGAAAAGCTTTTGATTCAACCTCCCATAGACTTATCATCTGTCTGTTGGGAAGCTTGAAGGTTCATCCACACATCGTGAGATGCATAGAGAGATTAATGCCGCTTTGGAAAACCAGATTTACCATCTTATCTGGAAAATATCGTGTGATCACTAACAGTATCACCTTTCAGAGAGGTGTGTTTCAGGGCGATACCATGAGCACTCTCCTCTTTTGCCTCACATTATTGCCACTACCTCTCGCACTTCGCCATTCCGAAGGGTACCTCTGTGGCAAACCTGGAAATCGAAAGCATAAGGTAACTCATGTATTTTACATGGATGATCTTAAGCTCCATGCTAGAAATCAAGAGAAACTACATCCAGCTCTAAAAATTGTCACAGAGTACACTCAAGAGATTGGAATGGAGTTCGGGTTAGAGAAATGCGCCAAGGTTAATTTGAAGAAAGGAAAACTTAACGGCATCCCCGAAGATCCTGAACTCGTTGACAGAAGCGCTATACGACACCTTTGCGCTGGAGAGACCTATACATACCTGGGCGTGCCACAAAGCCGCATTCAGGACGTAACATCTATAAAGGATACTCTCCGATGCAGATACAAACGTCTCCTCGGACAGATATGGTCTTCCGAACTGTCGGCGAGAAACAAAGTATCTGCAACGAACATGCTTGCCGTCCCAGTAGTACTTTATTCATTTGGAGTAGTTCCATGGACGAAGGACGAGCTCAGATCCCTCGACATCGGGTCCCGAAAGGTTATGCACATGAACAAAAGCATGCACCTTAAGTCTTCTGTTCCACGACTTTACATCTCACGCCGTCAAGGTGGTCGTGGAATACTGAATCTTGAATGTCTTCACAACAGGATTATTCTGGGTACAGCACATATTGTCGCAAATGGACAAGATCCTCTTCTTAAAATGGTCAGAAAACACGAAGAAGTAGGCAAAGGGGCGTTTCTTTACAAAGCAGCAGAAGAGGCTGCTGAAACACTCGGCCTTGACTTCAATATCAGGGGTGAGCGAAATGCATCAAATCTTATCCATCTTGAATACTCACTCCTGAAGGCCCGGGTTAAGAAAGCACAGGAGAAAAACTTCCGCGAAGAGATCCTCGACAAGAAGATGCACGGCATCTTCCACAGAAATGTGGAAGATCAGTCGATGTCGTATGAGCTGACGTTTGCTTTCCTTAGATCACCCGGATTGAAGTCGGGCACAGAGGGCTTCATTTTGGCATGTCAAGATGGTGTGATTTCCACTCTAGCATACCGTCGCCACATTTTGAGCCAAGATATTCCCGATGATAGCTGCAGAGCGTGTCATGAACACCCCGAGCATCTAGGACACATACTATCTAGTTGTCCAGCTCATGCGGGAACAACCTACATCCAAAGGCACAATGCGGCACTGAGAGTGCTTTATTACTATCTCTGTCACTCTTACGGCATTAGCCCAAATACCTCTCCGCTGAACGCCCCTAGAGAAAAAGAGTCAATTGTCGAAAATGAGAAGTGCCGCATATATTGGAACTTCATATTCTCGACAATTGTTTCTGTTGCGCACTCGAGGCCTGACATGGTTCTTCTTGACTTCGAGAAACGAACCATGTTCGTTATTGAATTTTCGGCACCAGCGGACAAAAACGTCACAGCGAAGGAGAAAGAAAAGAAAGAAAGGTATAAAGACCTTATGAGGGAGTTGCGACGGTTATACCCGGAATATTCTGTTAAGCTAATCGTCCTGATCATTGGCGCTCTTGGAGGTGCCAAGGTTAAACTTGTTAATAGCCTGAAAAGCATCCCTGCGTGTCAACAAAATGCTGAGACACTTGCAGGGAGAATGCAAAAGGCTTTCGCCGGATCATCGTATTGAATTCGCGCAGACTGTAACCACCCATCTCACGGTCGTGAGACGTGGTTACAGCTGAAATTTTACCGCGATTTCGC